>JAXDDX010000141.1:1105000-1225877 GCA_034670405.1 Hoplostethus atlanticus | reverse complement strand
CCTTTGACCACTGGGGCCACCCAGGATAAAATATTTAAAACAAAAAGTTAATCCTAGACTGGTCTTGGGGTTGCATAAAATTTACTTTGCGTTTTTTTTGGGAAAATGCTTGGCCAATGTATATTCAAATAAATGTAGGAAAACCCCAGCATAGATATCGTCATCATGTGTTTGGGATTGAGTTTCAATGGTTCCACGAAAAGGAAGTTCACTTTATGTTTGCAGCAGAAACTGCACCACCTCATAGGGCTGTCAAACGATGGTTCGATATTCGAATGCTATTCGAATTGTAAAAAAACACATTTGAATCTGAAAATTAACATTCGGAAAAAAAATGCAGCGTCTCTTTATCGCACATAAAAGTGTCTTGTCTTCCTTTCAACTTGGGTTGTGTTAAACCAAAAATAAATCTTGCATTTTAGCATCTCCTCTGTTGAAAATGAAGTCGCTGCATACGGGTCGTTGCTTTGCTTGTACTGGACGGACACGTGACGGCACGTTCATTTAATAGCGGATTGAAAATAAAATGTAGCCATATTCTTTGAGCTGAAAAGAGCCAATAATTCAATAACAGATTATCAGAGAGTTCAGGAACAAGCTTGGCCGCAGAGAGAGTGATTAGCACTCCGAATAATCTGAAAAGCCCCGTTTGGAAATACTTCGGTTTTTGGTCAGTGAACATAGGGCTGAGGGAACATAGGGCTGAGGGAACATAGGGCTGACCCCAAATAATATATGCATCAAACCACAGATAACCAGTTGGTAATATTTTGCTCCAGGAACCTTCATCTGAGCAGATTCTTGTTAGTTTCTTGAAAACTGTATATACTGTGGGGCGACAACACTGGAGAGTGAAACCTATCATCCAAAAATACATTTTCTCATTGTGCTAACAACTGAGAGAGAAAGAGAAAACGGCAACATGAGCGTGTGAGTCAAGGCAGTTGGGACTGATCAGTTATCCATCTAGTACTGTGGGGAAAACCATGGAGGGGAAATCCCCAAGACCGGACAGCAGGTGTTGACAACGTTTATTTCATCTGTGCAGTAGGTGAGATAGTCTCATGTCTCTGTGCATTGGGTGGTCAAATGAGGAGGTTCTGCACAAGCCTAAAAAACCTGTGACTGCCAATATTTCAAAGCAACTTGCTGGAAAAATAAATCCAAAGTCTTAGGCCGTGGTTACACCTGTCGTTTCATGCGATCTCGGTAATCGGAATCTGCTAATCGGAACACACAAGTGGTGCGTCTACACTTGACAGTTAAATGCGAGCTCTTTGGCCAGATATGTGTTCGGATTTCCGGTTCCCGCGCAGTATTTAAATAACCATAACAACAATCCCTGAAAATGGTGCTGGATGTGCGGGAGATTATGCTCCTTTACTTTATGTTAAGAATTGTGTGTAGTCGCGGTAGGGCCCGTACAAGGCGTTTGCTATTGAGGAGACAACAGCAGCGGCGTGCAATGTGCTCATTCATTGTGGTTGTTGGTGCAACGACATCTGTGGAGAGAAGCATGTGGGTCCGAGAACGCAGCCAGCACTGGTGGGAAAACATCGTCCTTCAAACATTTACTGATACAGACTGGTTGCTGAACTTTCGTATGCGAAAGCATACGTTTGATCACATCTGCGAACAGCTACAGCCCCGTCTGTGTCGCCAGCACACTCACCTCCGCGCCCCCGTGTCTGTGCGTAAGCGCGTGGCTGGAGGGAAATGGCCGTGATTTGATGACGTGTCCCCGCTGAGATCGCATTGAAAAGACAGGTGTAACCACGGCCTCGGTTACACCTGTCTTTTCAATGCGATCTCGGTCATCCGATCACGCCAGGCTGCATGAAGTGACAGGTGTAGACGCACAGAGGTCGCTTTGTGCTCGCATTGTGTTCGGATCAGCCAGGCCACCTCGCGAGGTGGACGAGCTCGCTTTGTGTTCGGAACTCTGAATAGTCTAGATGCAATCAGGCACCTCAAAACGCATACAGCGGGGACACGTCATCAAATCACGGCCATTTCCCTCCAGCCACGCGCTTACACACAGACACGGGGGCGCGGAACCGGAAATCCGAACACATATCTGGCCAAAGAGCTCGCATTTAACTGTCAAGTGTAGACGCACCACTTGTGTGTTCCGATTAGCAGATTCCGATTACCGAGATCGCATGAAACGACAGGTGTAACCACGGCCTTATACACTTATGACCCAAAACCAACTGATGCTGATAGAAGTTAAATCTTGTCTAACCTATTTAATAAATGTTTATTGGATATTGAGCAGACTAATTTGCATATGTTTCAAAGAGACTCCTTGTCCTGTGAAGGATTTACAAGGGAAATGTTTTATCTACATAGAATATGAATATTCAAAGATGGCTGGCAGGTAGATAATAAGGAAATCCCCTTAATTTCCATCAAATTTAAATATGAGTGGAGCAACAGAGCACGTTGGTGTCATTACCAATCTAATACCATTACTCTCCCTCCAGTTTCATCCTATAGAGAACAGAAGACAAGGTTCAGTCGTGGAAATTAAAACAAAAGAAAAAGTTGTGAAATTCAGTGATATTCACCTTCAAAACAGACTGTAAGTCATCTTTAAAACTTAAAAAGTGTGGAGGTGAAGACAAGAGACTGAGGAGAGTTTTAAGATTAGATGAAACTTTATTGATCCTCATGGCGAAATTAGGTCGTTATAGCAGCAAGTAGGCTTCAGCAGGGAAAAATAAAAACTAGTGTAAACACAATAGAATGTAAAGTAGGAAATAAACACAGTAGAAACAATAAGAATTACTAAAAAACAAAACAACAAAGTAATAAAGCAACACAAAGAGGGAGAATATGCAGAAAAATGTCCAGGGGAAAACAACAGTGCAACAAATAGATGTAAAATTTAAGTAAATATAAGTAGATATAAATATAGTTATGTATAATGTTATATGTTTATGAGTGTAGGTAAAATATATAAAACATCAATATGAATACAGTGTGAAATAGTGGAACACTTCTAAAAGTAAAATGTATTAGTATGAATATAAATATATAAATACTAAATATAAATATTATAATGTCTCTGAAGATGCAGAGATGTGAATTTAACCTCAACGTGGTTTTGGTTTGGAGCTGTGACATTTCTCAGAAATGTGCGTGTCTAACAACAGGAAGTGAGTTGAGTTGAGGTCAGTGACTGGCTCAAACGCTCCGATGCACCGATGGACTGATGGTTTAACTGAGCTAAACAGGTAATGAAATCACATGAGCGCCATCCCTGTCAAACCAGACGTGCAAATAACCACATATACCACAACTATAAAACACCAACTAACCTACAGGTTAATGACAATAATAATATTTATAGTATTTACGCAGAGTATTGCTATTGATTTCATTTTATTTCGTGTGCTCTTGACTTTCTTTTTCTAATAGAGATAGTTTTGTTAACCAATGTTAAATGTTAAATGTCTTATTGTTTATCCAATTACCAGTTAATTTATTAAACAACATCTTAAACAACAAAAACTGTTGTCAATGTGTGCAGAATAGATCGCTACATTATTACATTGGCCTTTTTCACGATCCAATAGAGCGCAACAGTGACCGCCCAGTAACCGGCTCTGGTTCCGGAAGTAAATTTCCCATTCATTTACTACATTGACATTTCAGAAAATCCTTATATAAAGAGTTTTAAGCCTGGAACCAAGCCAACCAGCTAGGAGATGAATCGTGACCATAAAACATTTGATTCTGAGCAAAAAAAAGATCGAAAAACGGAAGAAAAGGCAAAGGTACAAGACTGTGTACATAATTATTTCATGAAGTGAAGGAGCTACTCATCCCATAAACCATTGCGAATGATACTTTTCCAACAACTTCCAAACTAACGATAGTTTAGCGCGCTTCTTCTTGAATTTAACATTTGTCAATAGTATAGTGTTTATATTGTTGTTTTGTGTGCGTATATATAGTGTTTCATATAGTATAGTGCAAAGTGTTGTCATCGACATGGTACAGTGATTCGTTCCTGACTGCAATCACTGCTCGGGCGTCCATCAATGCCAGTTCCACCGATTCCCCACCAGTGTGTTGGTGAAGAACCGGTGGATCAGATATATAAGTTATTAACGTTACTCGTTTTTAATAAATGTGAATTCGATCCAGTTACATTCACGTAACTAACGTTATGCTAACATTACATGAGTTAGTCACAGCTGCATAGGATAAGCAGCTAGCTAGGTTACGTTAGTAGCTGACAAGACGTTCGCGGGGTGCGGTAAACATTTCCATGGTAACAGCGAGCTCCACCAATCAGAGACGTCGCTGTTACACTTTAGGATTGTGGGTAGTGTACTACGTCTCCATGACATCGCAAATAAAATATGTTTTTCTCAAAACAAGGTTGATATCATACGGACTTGTGGCTTCTACAGGAGCATACACTATCGTTTCACAATCTACTAGCTTGTGGTGAGTCTACATTGGATGGTTACGACATTATGGCTAATAATCAAAATCCCTATTCAGAATATGAATGGGATTTTCACTTCCAGAACCTCACTGTTGAGCTCTATATGGGTCCTTGATCCGGCGGGTACGCGGAAGTAGTCTCTCTCGTTCATCGGACGTGAACCGCTCGGACATCTCGGACATCTGCTCTCTCGGTTCACGAGATGTCCGATGTCCGAGAAGTCCGATTGCGACTGAGCGATTCGCGAACCATTCAGTGTCCGATGTCCGAGAAGTCCGATAGAGACTGAACGGTTCGCGAATCGCGACTTCTCGGACATCGCACATCTCGCGAACCGAGAGAGCAGATGTCCGAGATGTCCGAGCGGTTCACGTCCGATGGATGAGAGAGATTACCCGCCGGATCAAGGAGCCATACTGGATTGTGAAAAAGGCCAATGTAATAATGTAGCAATGTATTACATTCTATATACATTGACAACAGGTTTTGTAATGTTTATGATTATTAGATTTTCAATTTTTTTATAAAATATTTTTTTCTGGCGCTGCTATAACCGCTACTGAATCGATTCAGTTGCGTGTGCGAGTCGAATCAACTCACTCACTTAACTGATTCGGTTCTTTTGAACGATTCGTTCGCGAATCGGCCATCACTATTACCATGTCTAACCATTTTGTTTGACGAAGGGTAGCCATTAATATTACCATGCATCGTCGAAAGAAAGTGATAGCTATTGTTGCAGCAGTCTGCCTACTATACTACTGTTATACTACTATACTACTGAGGAGACGTGGAAGCGCGGAAGTTATCAAAGTCAAAAATGAAAAAGTGAAATGAAAAAAAAACGACTTGGCGAAATGTTCTTTCCTTTTAGAAAAAAAAACAACTATAGTAATCCTATAAAATTTTTAGAAGGTTACTTTGCTAGAGGAATATTATAGGGATATCATAGGGATATTATAGGGATACCGTAGGAGTTACAATACCATAACATACAATAAGGTCACTATAGAGTACTGCAGACATTCCTACCTTTTCCCTCTGAAGTAGAATTTAGTAGTAGCAGACCAAAAAAAAGCAATGGTCTTCAATCCGATTGGTTACTGGTAGCGAATTCGCTGTTCAAAGTTCATTGAGTGGCAGCCAGGCGGCGTGCCGTGCTGGGCACGTCTTTCAGCAGCTGTCCCACTCGGCACTCCAGGGACCAGTGAGAAGGTATGTGTCACAAATAGGTCTGATTGTTTTGAGTAATAAGGATAGACAAGGGTGAGAATTGGGAGTGAGGAGGGCCCCATACATGTCTTTGCCTTGGGCCCCCAAATCACTAAATCCACCCCTGCCACTGATGCACACAAATTAGCGCCGACTGGTCTGTCTGATCACAGCACCCTCCTCCGCTAGAGCAGGGGGAGAGTAGAGGGGCCTGTCAGCGGGTCCTGAGTCTCACTGCACACTGACGGACCTCCAGCTCACTGGACAGCCGCTGATAAATGTTTATTGATTCATTAATAATGAGGTTTGGTCTTTGGTCTTCTGGTGCCATAGAGAGCATCCTGTCAGGAAGCATTACTGCCTGGTATGGCAACTGTTCCTCTCAGGACTGCAAAGCCTTGCAGAGGGTGGTATGGTCAGCTGAGCGGACCACCGGGACAACGCTCCCCACCCTGCAGGACATATACACCACATTGCTTGTTGCTGCTTGTTTACAAAGCTCCTAATGGCCTTGCACCAAAGTATATATAAGACATGCTTATCCGATATGAACCAGCAAGAACTCTCAGGGCCACAGGCAATGGGCTTTTCACCATCCACAACCACATATTCATACTAAAGCAGGGGAAGCTGCTTTCTGTTTTCATGCTCCAAGCAGGTGGAATGCCCTGCCTGGGGACCTGAGAGATGCTCCAGCATTGAACTCTTTCAAAAGCAGATTGAAGACATTTCTTTTCACCACAGCTGATGATTAGGTCTCTTAATTCAAGTGTGTGTGTATGTGTATCATTTTTGATATTTTAATGTAAAGGACATTGTGTATGAAATGTACTATACAAATACAACTTGACTTGACTAACTTGAAAATGGTAAATTTCAGCGGTATCTCCCTTACATTGTGTCATTCTGATCTCTTCTTCTCGGTTTCACTCATTGCATTTTTTAATGTTATTGATCTTGCACTGACTGTTGTATCACCCAATGTTTTACAGTAATGATCTCATCTGCTGCCCAGCAAGTAAAGAAGACCCTGACATGTACTGAGGGAGGATCCATCACTCTACCTGACCCTGTCATGGATTCAGGATATCTTCTATATGAACGACAGATTATTGCTATGGTGAATAACAGTGAACACAAGATATTGAGGGAAGCGTTCAGGGACAGAGTTCTCTGGGACAAAGACACTGGGCTCTTTACATTCACAAGACTGCAGAAAAATGATTCAGCAATTTATACAATACAAGAAGGGAATGTTACAGCATATCAAGTCACAGTGTATGGTAAGTCACATTTACTTCTGTTAATGACAATACCAGTTTTAAATATCTATTTTCTCCTGTTGCAACCACACTGTGGTCTCTAAGTTCATTCAGGGCAAATAGACTTTGTAATGGTTTGGTAAAAGTCAGTTTGTACAGATCAACTGTTTTATTGAGCAGTATCTAATAATAATAATAATAAATCAAGTACAAGTTGTAATACTGAGACAACTAGCCTATAAATCTTCACATTTTAGCTCTCCATATGAAAATAAGTTTCAATAATGTTACGATGAGACTTCTCGGCGTTGTTGTCAACTTCAAATTAAATGAAATCACATTTATTTGTATAGCCCTTAATCACCATTACAGTCTCTAAGGGCTTCACAGTGCCCAACATGTGAAACAACAAATAGTACACAACATCCCCCAGTCTTGGACCCTCAACAGAAGACAAGGAAAAACTCCCAAAAAACATTTTAGGGAGAAATGGGACAAACCTTGGGAGGGGCTACTCAGAGAGGGATCCCCCTACCAGGACGGTCGGGCGTGCAATAGATGCCGAGTTTGGGCAAGCAGCGTATACACAATGTATAAAAGTTTATTTTGGTGGGACATCCAGATCTGATGTGGGGCATCACAGCAAACGGCAGCTCAGTCAGCGTCATCATAGGACTAGGGGACCATGCAGGCGCCAACACTGCCCAGATAGGAGAACGCAAACGCCCGCTCAGTCAGCATCGTCCTAGGAGGGGGGACCACGCAGACGCCAACTCTGCCGGGCTGCAGCCTGGAACAGATAGGAGACTCACCCATACACACCCATACACACTCTCACTCACACAGACAAACATGACCAGCGTCACTGGACAGGAGCAGCTAGACCTGGGGCCAAATGTATAAAACTCTGTGTAGATTTAGGTGTAGAAATCTGTGTACGCACAAAACAGGAAACATGCATACGCTCAGATGTATAAAACCCCACGTACGTCTGTTCCCACGTGTTTTTTCTTCATACATCTCAATCATCCTGAAATTGTGCGCACGTGCACGAGCCTTCTGACCGTGCCCACAATTTACTATAAATGACTTCCAACACACCCCCAATTGCCTGGTTTGCATATAAAGGGACAGCATTTAGTTTAGTTTTGAGGACAAATGGTGGAAGCATTTAAGAAGAAATAGAAGAAGAAGCGCAATTTTACGACTGTGAACTTGAAATAATGGTTGAAGAAAACGCGTATTATTTAGAAGCCTAAGCTCTGGCATTACCAACCAAATGAAACAAGTTGAATGGCAGAAAGTAACCGAAACCATCTCCCTTTTAAAAGCCCAATGCAACGCTCTACCACAGAGTGCATGGCTGTGCACCACATTACAGCGCGTCTGTTGTGGCTCTGGGGGGTTTGTAAATGGCATAAGTAGCCATGGCTTCATTGCATACCCATTGTCACCTGAGGGTATCAAATATTATATACATATTATACAAAACCATATTATATACATATATTACATTTGGGAAACTGGAAATCTGCAATTTGCATTGTTGACCTGTTCAGCTGCTGTGTAGGGAACCTGATGTATCTATTACTCAAAGAAATTATGCCACCCCACGCCATGGGCATGACCCGGCTCAGGGCAGCTCAGGATATCCCTGATCTGTCCGCAAGCTCCCCTGAAACGTCCCCGTCGATAAAAACCCGATTGTTGTCAATACCTGTAGATGGACGGGGATGGCAGGGTTTCTCCGAGAGTGGCGTTCCAACACAGGGCCCAGTTCAGCACACAATTCGAAGAGAACAGCTCTTGGAAATCCAAAGTGGCGCATTAGCCAGTCATCATCATGGACCAGAAAACCAGTACGGTCTCTGAAGACTCGTTCTCGCCTAAATTGCGCAATAGCAATATCTTCCAGCAACGCCAAAGCAGCCATTGTATCATTTGGCACAGCCATTACGCACGGCTACAGCCTTTATATAGTGTAGGTTATTCTTACTCCCCAATAATACAGAATAATAATCTTTATTTATATAAAGATCATGTATTTATTTGTTTATTTATATAAAGATCATTATCATTATAATTATTATAAAGTATAGTGACAAACATATTTACTCAAGATAGAACGAAATGAAGGCTTGTCAAAAAAAGGTTGTTAACCACTCACGCATCACTATGTAACCATAGTGAAGGTTTTTTTAAACTATAGATTACATCCTAACACAATGTAGTGAAAGAAAAAACTCTAAATAAAATGTCACCCAAATTCACACTTTTATTATCCTTTTTTGCCAACTCGCAACATCACACTAATCTGACTCAAAAAATGCGTATGGTACGCATGGTGTGAAGGATGCGTACCGGTACGCACATTCTTGCCGCCCGTGGATTTTTATACATTCGGAACCTGCGTGGAAAGTGACGTAAGTACACTTTTCGTGCGTACGCATGGTTTATACATTTGGCCCCAGGAGAATAGGACATGTAGACAGGATGCTAGTATCCATCGGCAGGAACCTGAGCTGGGATGAGCTAACTGGTCTAGCCTTACTCTGAGAAGAGACTGAGCCACTCCCTCAAGGCTGGTCAAATGATAAAGAGAATAAATGGGTTTTTAGCCTTGACTCAAAGACTTCGATAGAGCCTGCCTCTCTGATTGAGGCAGGCAGACTGTTCCAGAGATAGGGAGCCCGGTAAGAAAAGGCTCTGTTACCTGCAGTTTTCTTTCTGACTGCTGGGATAGACAGGTAGCCAGCGTCCTGAGATCTGAGGGCGCGTGGCGGTTTATATGGTTTAATCAGATCTGATAAGTAGGACGGTGCCATCCCATGTAATGATTTATATGTAAGTAGAAGCACCTTAAAGTCACACCTGGCCTGAATTGGTAGCCAGTGTAATGAGGATAGAATGGGAGTTATATGGTCGAATTTCCTAGTTTTGGTCAGGATTCTGGCAGCAGCATTCTGGACCAGTTGTAGTGTTTTAGTGCGCCCAGTAGGTAAGCCCGAAAAGAGGACATTGCAATAATCAATTCTGGATGATACAAAGGCTTGTGTCTTTGTCGTTACATTTACACTACTTTTTGTGTCCATGAGGAACAATGTTAATGTTGACTCCAAAGCATTTGGTGACAAATCGCTACGTCTGATGCTCCTCCATCCACTAAGAGTGGGAGCTGTAGCAAATATATTGATGTTAGAGTATGACATCATCTGATGACTTCTAGTGACATCATGAGCAGCTGTACTGTATTAACCGTACTGGTACAATGTTGTACAATGAGGTGATATTTATCCATTGACTACCTGACTACCTTTTCTTAGATATATATTTTTGGCCTTTTTATGCCTTTATTGACAGAGACAGTGAGAGAAAGACAGGAAGGTATGGGAGAGAGGGGAAGACATGCAGCAAATGACCGCGGGCCGAATTCGAACCCCGGTCGGCTGCGGGCAGGACTGAGCCTTGTGGTACGCGCCCCGCGATTTGTTTTTCAACAACAATGATCTAATGATGAAAAATGATCTTATGATTGCTGAGGATTTTCAACAAAATCTGTTGTTTCGTTCAGTTGATATAAGACGTGTTCCCTGTTGTCTATGGAAAATCCCACTAGCCACCTAGCCGCTAGTAAACCAGTGGATGGTCTGGGTAAACGTCCACTGGGGCTCCCTGTTGCTTCTGGGTTCTTTGTTTATTAGTTTATAAGGACTGCTGCCCTACAGTGATATATGGTGATATATATACATAGAAAGAGCTAAATCCTTTTGTGATCCTAAGACAACACATGCTCAACAACTAAACACTCTATAATAAATCATTTTATATTTATCTATATTTGCTAACTAACGTTAACTATCAAGCCAAGTAGCCTCAGATTATTGTCTTCTTCTTTTTCCAAACAATGTGCAGGGTAAAACAGCAGCCTAACTCAGTCTGTCTTTTGAATCCACACCAACTTCCTCCCAGAATCTGCACCGATGCCTGGCGTGAACATATCCAGTGTGAGCGCTGATAGCTGCACCTTGGTGTGTCTTGTGGAGAAGACTCATGAGACGGTCCTGTCCTGGTACAAAGGAGAGGAGGTCCTGAACCAGACCAGCAGCTTCCCCTCTCTTCCTCTCACTGTAGCCCAGCAAGATTTCAGCTCCTCTTATAGATGTGTGGCTGCCAACCCTGCTGGTAACAAGACACTTCCAGTCAACGTTGCATCATCCTGCCGTGAAGAAAACAATGGAGACCCTATAAGTAAGGCAGATTCCACCAATGTTTTATTAATAAAGTTATGATATTTCTAAAGGTTTGTCTCAATGAAACATCATGTATTAGTGTTTTTTGCTGTTCATTGTAATTAATTTTGACAGATGAGAATAACGTTGAATTCTGGTCGTGCCTGATTCCCATCATTGTGTTTCTAATCGTCATCATCGTCATCATTGTCATCTTTGGAATATGTGTTGGAAAAAAGAGAAAGAGCGACAGACAACAACAAGGCAGGTATTTATTATTGATTATTTACTTGTGTAATTGTTCATATTTCACTGACATCTTCATCTTCATCAGATCCTCATTTGTGTCTCTGAAATCTTAAAGGATCAGTCTTGAAGATGATAATCTGGAGATGTTTGTTTTTTAGTTAGTCTCCATCTTCGGTGCTCAGTCTCATCGCTGTGGTGTTTCTCACTTCCCAGAGATCACTTGTCAATCAAACAGTGTGTCCAGTACTGTGACGTCTTTTTTTCTGTTTTTTCTGAGTTTGTGTTTCTGTAGGTGGCGCACTTCTCTTTGCCTCTTCAGCCATTGTGGCTATCGCTGCTCGTGCTAATTACCCAGTTCTTCTTCTGTTTATTACAAACAAACTGGAAATGTAAAAGGTATCACTTCCTGTATGACAGAGGATTTTTCCCAGGAAATACACCGGGTGTTTAGAACAGCAAATAGAAAAGCTTTCATGAGACAGACTAGAGGTTGAATCACTATTGTGTTTTATCAATCGGCAATAGTATTAAAATGGACATTTATCTGAAAAGGTTGAATTAATAGAAGAGACAGTTATATCCAAGTGATCCCACTGATCAAAGATCAGGGGAGGGATGAGGGGAGTTAGGAAGGAGACCGTACTTTCCACATTTTGAGGCAATTTCTACCCTAAATTACTGACAACCCACAACTGCCAGTTTCACATTTTATTTTAGCCCAAAGCAAAAGTTCAGACAGATCTCTTTGGATCACAAGATCTCAAAGTGTTGACAAAGGGCTGCTGTAAACTGTCAACACAGTCAACACTCCGGTCTGGTTTCTAGCCTGCATTGAAAGCGCTAGAGGATTGCTTTGAACTTTTTCTGGGTTACATGTTCTCACACATCAGTTATTTCAGTGGTTAAAAGGACGAGGTGTACTGCTGTGTTTGTATTGGCTGGAAAAAACAAAATGTCCGAGACCACCCACACACACACACACACACACACACACACACACACACACACACACACACACGTCTGTATCATGAGGTGACCACAGTGTGGGTTTCCTGATGCTGATCACGATGCACAGTGTTACATTAGTAACCTGGTAGACATTGTTGTGCATTGAGTTGAGCATTAGTCGCTCTGGAAAGTGATCATTTAACCAGATCCAGTTCTTCTACCTGATGAAGACCATGGGGCTGAAACGTGTTGGGTTCAGTTTTTAACTAACAATGATGACTAGCCAAAGTTAGCCACATGATGAGGACCTTTCTATCCAAAGAGCAGCTAAAACCACCATCTAATGTTAGACGCTAGTGTGTGTGTGTGTGTGTGTGTGTGTGTGTGTGTGTGGTCTAATAAATGCTTGAGCCATAACAGCCAGTACTCTGGCGCTAACAGGAGTCTGTGATTGTAAGTTGCTACACTGATACTTTCTGCTCTTCCTCTTTTATCTTTGTAGATTCAGTCAAGAGAGAAGGAGAAGTTGTTTATAGTGATGTGAATATTGTTGATAACAGAAACAGACAGGTTAGTATTCTACACACACACACACACACACACACACACACACACACACCAAATATTTGTAACGGCTGCAGGATTCTGTTTAGTTTAATAAGTTTAGTTGTACAGGGACAATGCACATCAATTAACATTTCTGTATATGTGCCAGTTTTAGCTGGGTAGCTAGTTTTCAACTGTAGTCCCTGGGCAAGGTGTTGATTGCCAAAAGTCTTGTAGTTCACATCAGAACGCCCCGGTGCAACTGTTCCTCCCATTCCTCATTTAAACCGCATTGACATAAGAGCAATTACAGCCAAAGCACAGCAACGATGCACCAGCAGAGCAATACTAGTTCTACATAAGAGAAACTTACATTAAATGCACTGACATGATGCAATAGCAATGAAAAGACATGAGAGAATCAAATGAAATGTTCCTGCGTCACACTGCATGATTAGACACCGCTAAACAAAACACCAATCATTGGCCTTCAATTTATTTTTCATCAAACACCTCATTCGTTTACTGTTAACCGAGCACGGACACAACCAATGCAAGATGCAAAGACCATTGGATCTGCTGTCACAATGTCAGCTGAACTGATGTATGCTGCAGACTGGTGTCAACTTTCATGTTGGCTCTATATTTCCAGGTTCATCGTTGGTTCAGGCCGTCGTATCAACATCTATTCAATGTCCCTAACCAGAGTTGAGTCTGTCCTCCCTTGAAGTAATAGATTACTCTCTGTTTTTATTTCTCCTCCAGGACTCTTCTCCGGCTACAGATCGCTCCAATCTTACCACAGTCTATGACAAACTGGAGGTTCATCGCATGGTGCTGACTGATACAGACGCTGCTGAACATGTTTGACAGCAAAACAATGAATTCACCTTTTACATATTTTAACATTTGGTTAACTGTTGTTTACAGGGGTCTGTCTCACGAAGCAAGTTCAACACAGTCAGGGTTTCTTTTTGATAGCTGGCTTCACAAATATAAAATGAAACTTTATTGATCCCTGTGGGGAAATTAGATCGTTGCAGCAGCAAAAGTAAAATGATTCAGAAAGGAAACTATTATAATGAATAAATATGAGCAATACAAAGAATATAACAGTAACACAGTTGCTGCTCCGAGGCCAGAGAGGACCGCTGGAGCACAAATGCAGATAGTGTGATGACTAAGACACAAGTCCCATCATGTCCCATCAATCACTCTCAGGAGTCCTAATACATTTCAGCGCTCTTCTGTGCAACAGTAAATTTCATTCATTATTGATAATTATAGCCAACTACTGTAAGCTACATGATATTTGATAGAAGAGAGATCTGCCTTTCAGAAGGACTAAAACACAACAAAACTGCCTTTCTTTATTGCAGGTGCATTCGTTGTTTCTGCCTCTTAACAGGACATATAGTTAGTTACCATGGTGATCCACTCTGTTATAAAGTGAGTCACTTCATGAGACTGAACAGCCAGAGTTGAACCAGTTATCTCACTAACCCAGTGATCTATCTTCGTGAGACAGGCCCCTGGATATATCATGAGGGCTCTCTCTATGGGCCCTGTGTGGCCCTCCCTTGTTTGTTGTAGCTGAACGAGTTACATCATGTATTTTATGGTTCCCCTTGTCTACATTATACCATCTGCTATTAATCTTCCAGCGCCAACTGCTGTTAATGTTGGTGTTAATGATGGTGTCTGTAGGCAGGTGGTTTAAATGCTAGTATTTGCTGAAGGGAGGAGGAACACAAGAACCTATCCAAATATTTGTGTCTACAGTATGTTATTATTAATATTCATTTCACTGTGACAGCAGGGTGAACATTTTAGCAGCAGTTCTGGTGTACTAGAGGTTATAATTGTCTAATGAAAGTAAATGTAAGGGGGGGGGGAGATGGATACATTATGTTACCAAGTTGAATTGCCTTGAATGTGATTCACTTCATACTATGATTGGCATTAATCTCCCAGCCCCTCTAACTTCACAGGGAAGGTGAAAAAATTCATTGTCACCCCCACCTCAACCCATTTGGGGCAAAACCCCCCCCTCCAAAGATTTCATTGAATTTTTGTTTTAAATTTTGGGGTTTTTATACTGTTACAATCTCTGAGATCAATTTTGGAAATTGTAATCATGTGATAGGGGGTGGCGGGCCCGGAGGGGGATTTCCAATTTCCCCCCAGCCCAACCCCACTTCCTTACCAGGGGCCCAGGCCCAATAGAAATCAGAGATGATACTCCCCGAGCATGATGTCAATATGCTTCACTTGGTATAAAAAACTCAGAGGGCTTTGGGGATGAAAGTACGGTAAATCCCTCTTGTAAAACATGTTGGAACCAGACCCCCAATAATTTGTACATAATTGAAAAGGGAATGCCCCCAATTTGTATAGACTTTTTTCTACAGAATTGGGACAAAAACCCCACTTCAAACTTTTTAAGTCCCCAAAAAATGTGTTTTTAAATGTTCCTGATTGGTGTGTGGTTGTGCGCCCCCGACTTCACAAAAAACACAGAAAAAGAAAAAGGGCTTAAAGGGCCCTGCAGACGGGCCCCCTAATTGTTTTCCCCCCCCCCCCCCCCCCTTTCTTTTTTCTGCTCTCCCTTGCACTGTGTTGTCGTTTTCCCATTAGTGTTTTAGGGCCACCAGTGGGGGCGCGCTTTTCTCTAAATTCCCACAATGAATTCCTCTTTTATATCATGTTGCCTTCAATTGCTTCTTTTAAAAACACCTGTTCCATGTTTAAGTGCTTATGTTTTGAAATTTTTAACAAAAGGGGACCTGTGACAGAGGTGTTTTTTTTGAAATCAATTTCCGCACAGTTACTTTGTCAAAATATACCCTGGTATCAGTGAAAATTCCCCCTTTTTTCCCCGTTTTATTTCCCATTTTGTTTTGATTTTTTTCATGTGCACCCCGATTCAGAATTACAATATTTTTTGCAGCACATGAAGGCAACAATATAGCTATTGTATATTGTTTGTTATCTGTGACATCTGTGAATGTATTCAATTCCTACAGCACTCCGCTGAGACTCGTATGTTCAACATTGTATTTCTGGCTTGAACCCCCATTGCCGCTAGCAGCTATATTTAACAGGATGGTTTTTCTATCCATGCATGTTCTATGTGAAAATGTTTTTGTCAGATAGAGGCAGGGACCCCAGTTCTTCCTTGCAGAGGTTGTGACCAGAAGCAACAGGACTCATCTTAGTGAGCTTTACCATTATCGGTCTCCAGATACAAAGACTTAAGACTTCACAGCCACACTCATCGTATGGTTAAGATTCAAGACTCAAAATCAATAACATTGAAGGATTAATGTTATTAATTGTTGACTGGCCACTGGTCTCAGAACAGAAAACCTTTTTCCTGATTCTCAATGCACAGCTGAGTTTAACTTTCTCTTCAAGATGTGTATGTTGTGTATTTACCGTTTTTTACAGTCCCTAACACCCGTTTGTCCAATCTGTAGTCACATTTTCAAAACTCTAAACACAATTAGCACAACATCCGTCAGTTGTGGACCATACCATTAACACAATTCATGTTGTTTTCACACAATAAGCAGTCAATTAACACGTTTCTAAAATGTTTAGATTTTATTTACATACAAGCTTACCCAATACCAAAATTATGGATCTTTCTTGTCTTATTTACCAATGCTTGCACACAGCATGCCAGAAATGAAGACCTAATGTTCAAAACCTTAAATATAGTATAAAGCCTCTACGTCTGCAACAACAGCAGCTCAAAAGCTTTATTGAAACAGCTGATAAGCATCTTTGAATGAACAGATCACTGAAACATTGAGAAATAGCTGATTTAAGTTGTGTAAAATAGACCAAACACAGTTTGAATGAAACAGTTGTACACAGTTCCTTTTGAAAGGAAGGTGAGCGGGTCACCAGCACCGGCACCAATACGTCCAGGTATGGTGTCTCTCCAATATGTCTTGTTCTATAGTGAGTTTTACACTCTGCTACTTTACATGTAAACATGGGTACAGTACATACAGTAGGACATACTGAAAAGTATTTACACATACTGTGTTTACACATTGTGCAAGCCAAGCGTTTCTATCCAAGGTGCATAGTGAGAGATGACATAGATGTGATGTGGACGAGAACATGTGGCCAAATGCTGAAGATCGTATAGATTACAGTTTACAGATTACAGATTACAGTCCACAACAGACGGATGTTGTGCTAATTGTGTTTAGAGTTTTGAAAATGTGACTACAGATTGGACAAAAGGATGTTAGCGACTGTAAAAGACTGTAGAACAGGACTGTGCATTTTGGTGTTTTTTCCCTTCTGTGCCTTTTTTACTGTATTTGTGTATTTTATTTTTACACATTTGGAACCAAAGGCCATGTATGTTGGATTTTTTGTTCATCACTGGCAGCAATTTCATGTTGCTACTAAAGCTTTTACTGCTGCAATTCTGTCACTATTTTTTTCTACTGTACATTCTATAAAGTAAAGATGACTCATTCACTTTTAGATAGTATGTTGCCAAAAATGCACACATTCAACACTCAACCAAAACACTGGTTTACAGTAAAAGGAAACTGAATTATAAAAAACAATGGATTTCATATTGTCTATTGTATGCAGGTAGAACTAAACATGAAAAGTAATGCAGTTTTTGTAATGCCATCAACTGTTAGTATTTTGAAAGTCGTTGTGCTATGAAGAAGAAGAAGAAGATTACTTTATTTGCAACTCGGGGGGCACACACGCACCAACACACACAACACACGCAAGGGGGGAAGTGGCCGCCGAACACACACACACACACGCAGGGTAAGGTGTCCGAGTTGAATGAGGTCTCTGCTTTTTTCCCATCCCCGCCGACCTTCCTCCACGGACAGCTAGGGAGCAGTGGGCAGCCACCAACACCAGCGCCCGGGGACCAATTCCAGGTGTATGTCCTCATCTTGGTCAAGGACAGGACAGGATGTTGCATGTTTTTAGATGGGGTTTTTTACAGGAGGAGACCCACGTGAGCACGGGGAGAACATGCAAACTCCACACAGAAAGGCCCGGGAGATAACCCACCTGGGCACCCCAGACTCAACAACGCCCCAGGCGGGAATCAAACCCAGAACCTTCTTGCTGTGAGGCAGCAGTGCAAGCACTGCGCCACCGTGCCACCGATTGACTATATGTTCCTCTTGGATAGAAAACATGTCCTAGTGTTTTGAAAGAATGATTTGATATTGAGTCAGGTTTGCAGTGTTTTGATAGTTACTGTATGTAGATAAAGTTTTTTTGTATTTTGAAATGTAGAGTTGGTGTTTAATTAACAAAATGTGGTTTTGAGCAGAAAATTAACTATTTGGCTAATTGTGTGATGTAGGTGTGTTGCTGTGTTAGGAGTTTAGAAAAAGTATCTTAAGTATAGCTAAATGCTTGTTAGTGATCGTAAAAAACCTTAAACTGTAGTGATGCTGAACTCCAGTTGTCTGTCTGAACCAGCTTGCAGGCTTGCTTCATTTAATCCATACGAGGGAGTAATCCATACTGTTGTCCTGCCAATCCAGTCTGCGTAACGTGTTGAAGTCGTTGGTTGCATATTTATACAACCCCAAAAATGTTTCTATCATTTTTATTGCTTATTTTATTTGTATTTTTGCTCCTGCAATGACCTAATTTACCTACAGGGATCAATAAAGTTTCATCATATGATCAGATCTGCCATACGGTATGTACAATGTCTTTACTGGAATATGTAAAAGAACCACAAAATCAATATTAAAGTCAATATTAAATATCAAAGTACTTTAATATCTGATTGGCACCAAAATCATTGGTGTCTCCGGTAGATACACTATATGGCCAAAAGTCAGTGGACACCTGACCATCACTTATATGAGCTTGCTGGACATCCCATTCTAAAACCATGGGCATTAATATGGAGTTGGACCCCCCTTTGCAGCTACAACAGCCGCCACTCTTCTGGGAAGGCTTTCCACAAGCTTTTGGAGTGTGTCTGAGGGAATTTGTGCCCATTCAGCCAAAAGAGCATTTGAGAGGTCAGGCAGTGATGTTGGACGAGAAGGCCTGGCTCACAATCGGCCTTCCCTAAACTGTTGCCACAAAGTTGGAAGCGCCCAATTGGTTAAAATGTCTTGGTATCCTGTAGCATTAAGATTACCCTTCACTGGAACTAAGGGGCCAAGCCCAAACCCTGGAAAGCAGTCCCAGACCGTTATCCCTCCTTCACCAATTAGTAAGGGTGTCTATACTGACTTTTGGCCATATAGTGTAGCTCTGTCTGTTACATACAGTATGTAAGTAATCATAGGCAACTAGTATTATCCTGAAAGAGAATGAGGACTAGTTGCTCCATCGTTACGCTCATTCTTTTGCCATTGGTGTTATGCTTCGGTGATCACTGTTGATGAGGTAACCTATAGCCCTGATACAGGACCCTTTGGGAGAGGTAAACAACCCTTACGATGAAAGACTCCCAAAGGGTCCTGTATCAGGGCTAGGTAACCTCCAGATTATCTTTGGTTTTATTCCACTCCCCAGTGTACTGTATGTGTTCTCTGAAGTGGCGCAACTAACAAAGTGTTTTAGGACGTCTGCCTAAACTGTTTATCGCTTTAGTTGAATTATTTTCTTGTTTTTAATATTAGCTGCGTTATTAACAGACAAGGTATAACGTGCTGATCACTGATCGCCCCAGAGTGATCCTGCAGTTCATCTGTACTTCTGTTTTCTTCTAGTGTGGTTGCGGCCGCACTCGCTCCCGGGTTTTTTCCAGAATAGGTTCTATTGTTAGCTGTATTGGCTTCACCCCCCTCAATAGAGAGGTGGGGAGTGTAGCCCAGAGAATAACATAGCCCACTATATCAGGAAAATAGATCTCACACCACACCAACCGCTACACCAAGAAAAGGTGACTCAAGTCACTTGAAGTCAACACACATCATAGATCACACCATAGGTAGAAGATATCCAACGGACCAGGTAAAAGTAACAAGCCAATATAGAGGGAATATCAAAACTCAGGGAATGGCCGGGAGCTAAGGTAACAGAGCCACTATACAGGTTTAAGGCTTCTAGGCAATATTACAAAAATGCTGGATAACTAAATACATAAACACAATTTCAGGCAACACAAGAAATTAGATAATCACTCCTAGACACCACCACACAACACGGACAATAAATAGGCAAGGGACAAGATTACGTTGATTCAAGGTTAACATAAGGCCTAGGTAATATTGAAGTAGGCAACATACATCAAAAGTTAATAAATACAATAGCAGTAGAATAAGTAATAAAAGAGAAAATGGCTTAAGTTATCCAAGCAATCGAAATAAGTGATAAATATAAATATGAAATAAATACGCGAATAAGCAGATTTGTTTAAGTTTAGGCACAGCACAGCAAATCACACAATGAATAGACAATTAATACACTGCAAATTAAATTTAATTCTACGTTATTCCCAAACAATGGTGGGGGATAATTAGATTAAATACATAAGCAGTCAAAAGAGCGGAGCGGAGCAGAGCGCGGTGTTTGAAGAACAAAAGGAAGCCAATAATAAACCAGGGGCCTCATTTATAAAGGTTGCTAAGCAACCTGGCGTTAACGGGGGTGAAATGTGCGTACGCATATTTTACCGCAAACGTCGGGATTTATAGAAACATTCTATGCGGTAAAAGGTGCGCAGTTCTACGCATCCTTTCACCCATGCGTAGAGCTCACCGCAAAGTTTTTCAGACACGGGAATCAGCGACGCCCGATGGGGAGATCACAAAATAAAGCTCAGTCCTCTTAAAAACATAGTTTTATAAGTGTGCTTTCACAGGGTTTGTGGTTTGCATCTGTTAAGTTACTTAAAACCTATTTTTATACAAAGGCATTCTCTTAACTCTTATTTTACCGGGCTGGCGCCAGGATGAAGTGACTGAGGGGGCAGTTTTTCATGAAATAAAACTCATTGATTTAACCATGCAACAGCCTCAGAAAGGCTAAATAACAACAACATGAGGCTACTGTTCAAAATCAAAGAATACGTTTATTAATCAGAGACTCACATAAGGACGGAGTCTCTCTCTCTCTCTCTCTCTCTCTCTCTCTCTCTCTCTCTAAATTGTTTTTATCATTTTGTCTGCTAAAGCACTTTGTATTTAAAAGTGCTATATAACTAAAGTTTATTATTATTAAGGTGTGCCTGATTATTAGGGCTTGTGCGGTTCTCCACAATGTGGCACAGATGCCTCTACTGAGCCCCCAAACAGTACACCTTTACGGCGCTCAACCTCGTTGCCGTCTCCGTCTTTCCCTCATTGATAGTCCAACAAAGGCTCTTTAACAACGTCGGCATATTCATGACCTATTTAGTATTGACCATTTATGGATGATTGTGGGACGACACTGGGAGGAGTACACGAGCGCACAATTCACCGCAGGTGCGCCGCACGGTTTTATAGATCTGAATATTTTCTTGCGTTAGTAGATTCTGAGGTTTGGGCTTACGCAATGTTTTAGGATGCAATCTACGCAAAGTTTTATAAATGAGGCCCCTGGTCTGGTAATTTACAACTGTAGTCTGTGAGGGATGCGTTTTTTTTGTATAGCCCTTAATCACCGTTACAGTCTCTAAGGGCTTCACAGTGCCCAACATGTGAAACAATAAATGGTTAGTACACGACATCCCCCAGCCTTGGACCCTCACAGAGGACAAGGAAAAACTCCCACATAGAACGCGGATAGAGCGTGTTTTAATAGAAACTCATACCGTTAGCACTTATTCTTACTTCTCATAATATAATAGACAGTAATCACATATCGAATAAAGAACCGGGAGATCTGTAGATGCCAATACAATACCGCACAAAGCGTGTTAAGAGCGTCCTCTCCGACTGCACGCACTCTCGTACAAAGGGCCACACCTGACTGAAGATGCGCTTCAGTTTTATTAATCGGCTGCCACTCATTGGCGGTCGACAGCCAGTCAGCAGCGCGGCTTTGGCACACCTGAGCCGCACCTGAGCCACACCTCCAAAACAGTCACTCAGGAGACAGAAAAGAAGAGCAATCAGTGGCAGGTCATGGTACTGTAATGAACACTAATGATGATTCAAAGATTCCTGCATTTCCCCCGTGTTACATCGGCTTCTTCCTTTTCTCCATTGCATGTTTTCGCTTCGTACACTAACCCTAGTGTGCTTATCCTGTCACTCTTCTTGGCAGTGTGTGCGGCCCTCCATTTTACATTTGTATGTATTGTCTTAACCATTTTTAGCTTTGAATGTGAGTGCTTTTAAAATAAATTCTCATTCCACTTGTGACATACAGTACGTCTGTCTCACCTTGCAGTCTTACCTGTGTTTGGGGAAACATTTTTGTCTTGTCGAAAGGAATTAAGTTATTTCTTTAAGTGAACGTCCCAAGGTGGCGCTGTCGACCTATTTGGCCTATTGGTAAGACTTAGTCAGAGAAGGGACACATCAGCTTCCTGTAAGGGGAAAGGCCTTGTCTCCCATAGAGACATGGGGCAGCAGCCCACAGTGCTCTGCTCCAGGAACCTCTTGAGTCTTCAGGGGGATCCAGGGTCCAAGCTGCCACCATCGCTGGTTCTCCTGTAACAACCAACATCCACCACCTGGAACAGGTAGTTGGTGTCCTCCACAACAGCCAAGAGCACAACAGAAAATAAGGCCTAGTATTTGTGGAGCAGAGATCCAGAGTTGCAGTGAAATCAAATGTAGAAGTTTTACACAACCTTCTGTAAAATTAAAATCTTAGTGTGAAGATTATGTACTTGTGTATTTGGAGTTTTGTCGAATGAAATAGAACTAATTAACCAACCAATTATTTATTATTTTAAAATTCAAATTTACAGCACAACATTTGCAACATTTATAATCCAACATTCAATCAGTATTTATTCACTATGAAAGCCAAACCTGCTTCCATTACAAACACACCCACTTGCAGGCCCACGAGGCGGCCAGTATTTTCGAGCATCGGGGCGTTGTGTGTGTGTGGACATGGCACTGCCTCTGGTGTAGCTTCTCTGTTAACATGCTGTATGTCAGGCGTTAGCATACGTATCAGACACAGGATTGTTCTCAGGAGCCAGAACTGAGGTGACAACACATGTACAGTGAGTGGAGAGTCTCTAGAGTTCGTGTGTCAACACCCTGACTGGAGAGCTGCCAGCCATTTGCTCTAAGCACCTCAAGCAGCAAGAACAGATGAAGCCAGAAACTGTGACAGACCATCGGTTACAGAAGATGAAGATTTTAATACTTTTTCTAGGTAGGTTTCAACTAACTTACATAACCGATGTTAACTTGCTGTTGAGACACATGACTAGAAAGTGTCCCATGTTAAATTCTTCTACAGTTGTTTAGGCTGTGTGGTGGAAATCTTAGAACTCCAACCTAGGTTCATCAACCTTAATGTCAATCATCAGCAGACACAAGAGAACAATTCGGTTAGTAGATTTAATACGTATATACGGGAAGAAAGAATGCGAGACCACATCAGTGATGGTGTGGTGGCAAACCTTCTCCAACATACAGACATTACAGAGGAGCTTATATAGGTCTAAACTAACTACACTAAAACAATAAAACACTAAATGATTAAGGTAACAAAGCAATAAAAACGGAAAGAAGTCAGAGGTGTGGGATGACATCTGCTGACCTAAGACTGACCCAAGAGTAACCAAAAACAGGAGATAATAAAACAATTAAAGGATTACTCTCAGAGAACCAATCTCATCTACAGATGTCACAAGGAAACATGTGGTTTTCTGAATTATATTCTACAGCTGTTTTTACATCAGTGTGTTGTTGTACTATTTAGTACTAGTGTGGCACTTATTTACTTTGTCTGCCACTTGGTGAGGTTTCTGTTGCACTCTTAACAGGAGGTTTCATAGATGAAAACACAGAAAGAAAGCACTGACATGCACAAAAACACTTGAATGGTAAGACTGATATATATATATAATAAAAAATGCAGAGATGTGAATTTAATCCAGTTCAGAATCTGAAACCCTCAACGTGGTTTTGGTTTGGAGCTGTGACATTTCTCAGAAATGTGCGCGTCTCACAACAGGAAGTGTCTGAGTTATAGTTGAGGTCAGTGACTGGCTCAAACACTCCGATGCACCGATGGAAGTGAAACGACTGGTGGTTTTTCTAAGCGAGTAAGAAACACAGTTGTACTGACCTGATAAACCAACCTGGAGGAAAAGTTTCTGAAAGTCAACTGACAGTTGTGTGAGACAGGACCACCAACACCCTACCTGCATGTGTGTGTTGTGTTCGGCGGCCACTTCCCCTTGCATGTGTTGTGTGTGTTGGTGCATGTGTGCACCCGAAATGCGAATAAATTAATCTTCTCTTCTCATCTTCTTCAAGGACATGAAAGACTGTAATACAATGGAACACAACAGTGGAAACTGTGGAAAAAAGTAAAATGTTAAAATTAATCCTAAATAGCTAAAACAGAAGTTAAATTAGCTCAGATAATCAATATGAGAAGAAATAAAGGCATGAATCGTTTACCCAAGTCAGAACAGGATGGAAATCACCTAATTTCAAAGACTTTCAAAGTTTAATGAGGATAAAACTTTTGTATTATTTTTTTTAAGTATGGGGGACCATAACCTGTAGTTACAGGGGTGATGGGCTGGATCGTAGCCTGGAGGTATTTGTGTTGGGAAAAAAATCATAAAAACGAAATAAGTAGAAAGTAAATAATAATATATACATTTTAAAAAATCAATTGGCATAAGTTTGAGGTCATGCAAGTGTCCAAGGTGTGTCATGCTAGTTGATGCCGTCCAATTCAGGTGGATACCATCAGGGATGAAGTATTTAGGGATAAGACTGTGTACAGACTTCAACAACATGATAGAAATCAAATCGATCAATGGGAATCAATTAATCTTACCCTTTGGGGAAAAATATATCCTTTTGGACACAGATAGGCCCCATTCAAGCCAATGTGATGACAATAAACAATAAATTCTGTAGCATTCCAGAGAAATATGAGCTACGTTGCATTAGGTGTTTGGGATATCCCAATACAAACAGGAATACTCTTCTCTTTGGAACAACCCATCTGTTAGAATAGGACAGAAAACCTTATTGGAAGCCCTGGCTGAAGAGAAATCTGACTATAGGTGACCTGTATAAGGACAGTTTATATCTATCATATCAAGAGATTAGTGATAACTTTCATTTGAAAGAGAAAGGGAACTTTAGGAGACACCTACAGTTGTAACAGAATTACAAGCATAAAAGGAAAAGGCAGGATGGTCCATCAGGGATGCACGGAGTGAATTATTCACGGGTACTATTATACACCAGTGAGGCTTCATAACATGGGTTTACTACAAAATAACTTTTGTTGGAAAAGTAAGACTGAGGCAGGTACGTTTTTACATTCAGTGTGGGAATGTCCTTTTGTCCTTCCATTCTGGAAAGAGGTTACTGGGAAAATGGGTGAAAAAATCTCTACCAGAATCTCCCCAGCTTTGCTCACTGGGAGCTCGGCCTGTGTTACCACCAGGGGTCTCCAAAGCAGAGTTTGGCAGCTAGGTTTATTCCTCGAAACAGGAGGAGTCGGGTTAGACCAGAATACACTGAATGGGTCAATAACGCCTGATAATGCGTCCTATGAATTGGTGATTGGGGCCATTTTCTGAAATATAGAAAAGATGTGAAGGGGAGCCTATAGTATGTTGCTGTCTTAGTTGTTGTGGAAAACTGTTTGGTTGCTTCCATAGATTCTGTATGACACATGAAATTAAAGAAACTTGTAATGTTTCTGTCAAAGTATATGAACTTAGAACACACATATCTTTTGTAAAGACGAAACTGAATCCATTGTACATCTGTTTTACAACTGTAATTTTGTCTGTTCCTTCTGGATGGATTTGTGTTTCTCCACATTCCAGGATTACTGACTAACTTTCAAATTCTATCTGATAATTTTCTATACATAAATGAAACTCCACCTCTTGAAATAGATCATTTAATGAAATCCATAGATATGATACATGATTAGAAATTCAGAACAGGATAGAAATGAACATTTCTGAATTGTCAGAAATAAAACTGAACAGATGTTTGGACTTCATTCTCTTAATTCAGACGAGAATCAAACAGGACTCAAATTTTGGGCTGCCAGTTTAATATTAGTTGTAAGGTTGTCAGGGTTTTTGTGAATTGTAAGATAAAAAACAATCAGATTCATCATCATTCAGGTATGGGGAACCACAACCTGATAAATGGTAAAATTGAAATGGTTTAATGGTCAAATTGAACGGTATCGCCCTGAAGTTAAAAAATAAAGAAAGGCGGTGTAGGGTGGTCTAATGTAGAGGAATAACTTGAAAATGGTAAATTGAGCGATATCTCCCTTAAATTGTGTCATTCTGATCTCTTCTTCTTGGTTTCACTCATTGCAGGTCTTTTTTAATGTTATTGATGTTGCACTGACTGTTGTATCACCCAATGTTTTACAGTAATGATCTCATCTGCTGCCCAGCAAGTAAAGAAGACCCTGACATGCACTGAAGGAGGATCCATCACTCTACCTGACCCTGTCATGGATTCAGGATATCTTCTATATGAACGACAGATTATTGCTATGGTGAATAACAGAGAAAACAAGATATTGGTGGAAAGGTTCAGGGACAGAGTTCTCTGGGACAAAGACACTGGGCTCTTTACATTCACAAGACTGCAGAAAAAGGATTCAGGAATTTATACAATACAAGGGAATGTTACATCATATCAAGTCACAGTGTATGGTAAGTCACATTTACTTCTGTTAATGACAATACCAGTTTTAAATATCTATTTTCTCCTGTTGCAACCACACTGTGGTCTCTAAGTTCATTCAGGGCAAATAGACTTTGTAATGGTTTGGTAAAAAAAAAATCAGTTTGCACAGATCAACTGTTTTATTGAGCAGTATCTAATTAATAAATCAAGTACAAGTTGTAATACTGAGACAACTAGCCTAGAAATCTTCCCATTTTAGCTCTCCATATGAAAATAAGTTTCAATGATGTCACGATGAGAATTTACTTTTGGACGTTGTTGTCAACTTGTGTCTTTGTCGCTACATTTAGTGACTTTTCAGACTCAAAAGTGACTAATCTGACTACTGTTTGTGTCCATGAGGAACAATGTTAATGTGTTGACTGACATCATCTGATGACTTCCAGTGACTTCATGAGCAGCGTATTAACCGTACTGTTACAATGTTGTACAATGAGGTGATATTTATCCATTGATTACCTGATCAATACACACTTTTGCACAGAATGTTTTTCAACAACAATGATATGAATGTGAATATCTTATGATTTCTGATGATTTTCAACAAAATGTGTTGTTTCGTTCAGTTGATATAAGACGTGTCCCCTGTTGTCTATGGAAAATCCCACTAGCTGCTCAACAACTAAACACTCTATAATAAATCATATTATATTTATCTATATTTGCTAACTAACGTTAACTATCAAGCCAAGTAGCCTCAGATTATTGTCTTCTTCTTTTTCCAAACAATGTGCAGGGTAAAACAGCAGCCTAACTCAGTCTGTCTTTTGAATCCACACCAAATTCCTCCCAGAATCTGCACCGATGCCTGTCGTGATCATATCCAGTGTGAGCAATGATAGCTGCACCTTGGTGTGTCTTGTGGAGAAGAGTCATGAGACGGTCCTGTCCTGGTACAAAGGAGAGGAGGTCCTGAACCAGACCAGCAGCTTCCCCTCTCTTCCTCTCACTGTAGCCCAGCAAGATTTCAGCTCCTCTTATAGATGTGTGGCTGCCAACCCTGCTGGTAACAAGACACTTCCAGTCAACGTCACATCATCCTGCCGTGAAGAAAACAAAGGAGACCCTATAAGTAAGGCAGATTCCACCAATCTTTTATTAATAAAGTTATGATATTTCTAAAGGTTTGTCTCAATGAAACATCATGTTTTAGTGTTTTTTGCTGTTCATTGTAATTCATTTTGACAGATGAGAATAACGTTGAATTCTGGTCGTGCCTGATTCCCAAGATTGTGTTTCTAAATTTTCTCATTATCGTCTTCGGATTATATGCTGGAATAAAGAGAAAGAGGAACAGACAACCACAAGGTAGGTATTTATTATTTACTTGTGTAATTGTTCATATTTCAATATATAAAGTGTTACCAAGATGATGTGAGTTTAAAGGTCTTCTGATGTGCTTGTCATGTATCACAATGAACTCTGATCTTTACTTCATGTCTTCTCTTGTTGTGGTTCACCACTGTTGAATGGCTGTAGGACAAACACTGCTGACCAAACCTTGTTGAATCCAGTTATGGCAGGATGATCTGTAATCCACTCATGATACTTTACTTTTTTAGGGATTACAGTTCCAGACCCATACATGTCAGTGTGTTTCTATCATGAGATGACCACAGTGTGGGTTTCCTGATGCTAAACTGATCATGATGCAGTCACATTAGTAACCTGGTAGACAGAGTAGAGAGTTAAACAGTCAAACATTCATTAGTCACATTCCTGTACTGTTGAACCAAATCAGTCTAAATCACATGTATGAACACAGGAAGGCTTGTTTACAGTTTGTTCTACTATTCTGTGTTGTCCATTTCTATTAGTGCTTTATGCCACCTAGTGGTAGACAAGAGCTCTTCCCATACAGCACTTGTATATGTTTAACATCGTATTTCTGGCTTGTACCCCCATTGCCGCTAGCAGCTATAGGATGTTTTTTCTATCCATGCATGTTCTATGTGAAAATGTTTTTGTCAGATAGATGCAGGGACCCCAGTTCTTCCTTGCAGAGGTTGTGACCAGAAGCAACAGGACTCCTTCATCCTAGTGAGCTTTACCAGTATCGGTCTCCAGATACAAAGACTTTTTGGATACGACTTCACATTCACACTCGTCGTATGGTTAAGATTCAAGATCGATGTTATTGACTGTTGACTGGCCACTGGTCTCCTCAGAACAGAAAACCTTTGTCCTGACTTTAATGCACACCTGAGTTTTACATTTTCTATTCAAGATTCAAGAAGTGTATGATGTTGTGTATTTAAACTGCAGTGAAGCATCATAAACTGAGTGAATCTGAATGTAATTTACAAAATGACTGTAATCATAACCTGTCAGGTAAAATGGAAACTCTGAGTCAGTAAAAGCAATATTGTCACTGTAAAGGCTGTCCTGTGACTTAAGACAGAAGACTGATGTTGTGCTGTCAGTCTGACCTTTATTCAAATGCATGGCTTGGAACTAGAAGAGCTTAATAGATGCTGTGTTAAGAGGACAAGGCATTAAAGCAAATGTTTTGTCAGGTGGTGTTGAAACAAATCCATCATCTAACAATCTTTAAAGTTTCATTCAAGTTTGTCTTATCCTACTATTTGAATAATTTGAGAATAAAAACAGTTTTACTTGATTGTGTTCCTTTTACTCATTCAACAAACATGAATGTCCTTTGTTACACATTCAGCAATGTTACATCCTGGTAACTGATGTTGCATAACCAGTAACTTCAGAAGTTCAGAAACACTAACATCCACACTTCCCTCACCTTTTCCCTGCCATTTTACACCTGTGGGAAACCAACCTATCTAGTAACAAAAAAACATACAGAGTATCGTTTTGTAGGATCTCACACTGTTACCGGGTAGATTTATTTTTTGTTTTATTTATCGGCGGTTTGTAACAACCGAGAAGCTGTGTGTGCAGGTGGAGTTGTGTGTGCAGGTGGAGCTGTGAGCATCCTTCTGGTTAGCGCTAGCTAAATCCCGGGACCCGCAGTTTATTTTTTGACCGCCCGCTCCCACCCGTAGCAAAGTTAAAACTGCTCGCTCCTGCTCAACGCTCCTGCATTGGGTCCCACCAACGCAAGACGGGAGGTCAGAGGCACACAGTAGTGATGGGAAGACAGACTCTTTTAACTAACCCGATTCTTTCAAGCTGTCCGATAGAAGTGAATCTTGTACTGTGCTCATATAAAGGTTTTCACAAAGAACACAAACTTCTTTATAGATTCCACTCCCTTTGCTGGTCATTTCAAGGGATGAAAAGATTTCATGTTTCATGTTTAGTGCTCCCATTGGGCCACCCCCTGTTAAAAATTAACAAATCACCTACTGTGTATTTGTACTAAGTTTATGTGGGTACCAGCTCATTTTGGGCTGAGAGGGAATGAGGCAGTGGACACCCTAGCAAAGCAAGCTCTGCTAAAAAGGAAGTATAGACATAGAAATTCTATTAAATGAATTAATCTTGTTGGCAATCGAAGAAATAATATGGAGGAAAACAAAACTTTTGGCATTGTGGACTGAACTAGACTCTGAAGATAATAGGAAAACATCACACAGGACTATGTGATTATTGCCAAGAGGAAGGATTGGTAGACCCTGTTACTATTAGACAGAGGGAGATGCAAGCAGAGTTAAGAAAAAGAGGTTTACAAGAGTTTTGAGTGTGAATAATGGAGCTCTGGGGGGTTTAAGAGACAGGGACAATGCAAAGAATATAGTCTGATCCACATTCCGGAACAGTAGGTGGTGGTACAGTCACAAAAGAAGATTTCAGCAATATTTCTGAGAAAAAGATGGCAGCAGCGAGCTTATTGGTCAGAAGCAAAATGCCGGCATGGAAGTTGTGACATCTGTCCGACCGGCATCTTTGATTTCATACATTGGTGAATTTGGGAATACATGTATTTAACAAAGTCTAAACGTTTATTTGCGCATAGGATATGTAGCGCATGCCACCATGGTGAAATTACACAAGTGAAGGAATACGGACACCGTATTTGGAAAAGTGAAACTCAATGTATTTTTTTATATGTTATAGACCTCTTCGACTTTCATAGGTAGAAATCTTAATGTAGCAGCACTGGGACCGTTAGGAAGAAGCAACAGTTGGGTCGCCCCGTTTACGCTGCAGTTCACAACAAGGACGGTTAGACAACGAACGAATAGCTAGTGATGGCGAGATGAAGCTTCTCGAAGCAGTGGGGCCCCCCCAAACCCAAACCACTGTCATTTTAATATCCCTGAATGAAAATGAATGACTAGGCATACTTTATTATCAATAAAGCTTTTAATTAACAAATAAAGCACAATATGAAAACAATAAATAACTATGTACAAGATTTTTCTTTAGAAAATGAACTGGGTGAACTGGTGGTGCACTGGATGGATGATGAGTATGTTGTGGTTCTGAAGTAACTGAGGTATCATTAAATCACTGTATAATATCAATTACTGTATAATACTAGTATTATGTATATTGTAGGAGCCATTTGACCTGTTTTGGTTAATTTGTTATTTTTCTGTCTATAGCCTGGCGTCTTTGTGGAAGTGATAAACGGTGTCACTACAATATTAATGTTAATATTAGCACCAATAACAACAAGATAACACAACAACAACAACACTAATCATCATCAACAAACTTGTTACTCATAGCAACATCTTAATGACAACAGTGCTCACTCAAACATGACTTGAAAGAAACTATCCCATTATAGTGAGCAAGCAAACTAGGCATGTTGTTTAAACAGCAGCAGCAAGGTGGTTGTAACCTACCTGATGGTTGACTTGTCCAGTTGTCTCCTCTGGTACTTGTGCAGCTGCACTACAATACTTCTGAATAGCACCTAAAACACACAGAGACAACTTTTACAAAACAAAAACCATGTCAGGCCAGGGGTAGGTCTACATTATGTGACTTTATTATACAATAGGCTAACGCTGAACATCTATCCAATAGCCCACAATGTGCCACTACTCCGGCATTTTGGAAGCCCTGAAACGGGACTTTTGAAAACGATGCTGATCCCGTTTTAGTTTTAAAACTCCGGGGTTGCGCTTTAGTGTGGACGGGCGGAAACGGAGACTTTTGAAAATGTATTACGGTGTTAGCATGGACGGAGATAATTTCTGAAACGGTGCTAAAACGATTGTGGACAGAGTATTAGTGTGGATGTAGCCTGAGATCGTCCATTTTAGATTTCAGGAGACAATTAGCTAGCATTAAACAAGGTGGAGTAAGAAAATAAGAAAAACTGAGTGTCAAAGGTTCAACATGAATTACAACTAAGTGCTCCTGAATATGAGCCGAACGTCAGCTGATGCTGTTGGGTATGTGTAGCCGATCGCGTGTGGCGTTATTTTTGTGCCACATTCCTGAGCGCGTAGTGGGACTTTCGCAAGTACATAAATTATATTTTGAACAGAAAATATTAATCTGAGCAAACAAAAATCTGTTCTGTGCACGCTCAACTCTGCTTCCACGCTCGCTCAATCTCTGCTCTGTGCGCTGGCAGGCACCTGCTCACAGTGTCTCTCTCCTCTCTCAACATCTCCGCTGTGTGCGCTCTCAACTCTGCCTACATGCTCGCTCAACTTAGCACATCGTTACAATGTGCCACAAAACCAGCCAATCACAGACTTGGAGAAAGTAATCCTGATTGGCTGTTTTGTATCCAATCAGGTCGCTAATTAGGGTTCCGCATTCGGGAAACACTGTTACAATAAATCAAGTGGCTGTTTGATTCAGATTCAAACATTTTCGTAGTATTTTTTATTATTGAATTATATTGCAGAAATTCCTATTTCATTTAGTGTATTATAGTGCTGTCGCATTGTTTTGACCATATCTCCACATGTGGTGGAGTGTTTGTGTTATCATTATTATCTGTCATGTTCTTCAGCTATTGCAGCTAGCAACATCAGAAATCCTGTTCTCTTCATCCATGTGAAAATCAAAAAAAGGTTTTGTGGCACATTGTAACTCTGTGCCAAGTTGAGCGAGCGTGCAGGCAAAGTTCAGCATGTACAAAACAGATTTTTGTTTGCTCAGATTAATATTTTCTCTTCAAAATATAATTTATGTTCTTGCGAAAGTCCCACTGCGCGATCAGGAAAGTCCCACTGCGCGCTCAGGAATGAGGCACAAAAATATCGCCATACATCCATGATGTTGCATTACTGCCACCTTCAGGTTTTATTCTCCCTCAGTGTCCATTCATTGTAAAGCCGTCTTTCCAGTCGTCCTCAAAAAACGAAATAACCATTTCCTCCCTTCAACACTGTCTCCACATTCTAATATACTTTTAACCTTGTCCTCTACCCGCCCTATTTTCCTTAATTGTGTTATCATTTCATGTCTTTCATGCATAAATTATAATAAAAGTGCTACAAAATACAGCCATTTAGCAAAAAAAAAAAAAAACACCACCCCACAGGGGCCCCCTGGTGGTTAGGGGGCCCATTGCAGTCCTTATAATGCAAATAGGCAAAAACAGCCCTGGTACTGGTACTACTACTATTAGCTTCCACGTGCCACTGTGGCCAGTTCCAGACATACGCTCTCAGATGTGATTTTCTGGTCTTTTGGTGCAAATTGTTTTGACGTAATCACAACCTATGGAGAGGACAAACCCGCTAGTTAAAACTGATAGTAGCAGTAGCTACCAGTACACTCTTGAGTATTGTTGGATTGAATTTTCCCTCGTTTGTTCTTGCCTAACTCTTAAAAGTTCAATTCAAAAATAATCATTTAGTTTCAAGTCATTGCATTGAATCAAATTATGCCTTACAAATTCAATTTCAACTATTAGCCTTAGTGACATTTTTGCCATTGAGCACACGACAGCAGGCGGCAGTTTCAATTATATTGAGAGATTGAAGGAGATTCAATATAGTGAAATCAAAAATGAAAATAACTAAAAATAATAAAAATGAAAAGAACTATGTAACTAGGACTTCTTTTCAATATCACACCTCTATTAGGCTGCAGTTGCCGTGTCCTCACCTCAGATATACAGCGCACTCATTACAGTTAGTAGTTGTCAGTGACTACAGTAGTTTATGGTCCACAAAGTACATGTAACGCCCTATCCGTTTCCTAGCAGTTCCTGCCAGCCCTGCAATACCGATGCACCAAACCGTAATACCTGCTATTAGAGGAGTGGTGCTATCAGACAGACTTTGCTCAAGGGAGGATGGGTTGGCTGAGGCTGCAGAGCAGACCAGAGGGTATTACCCAGTGGTGGTCCTGGCTCATTTGGTGCTCTAGCCCTGATACAGGATCTTTTGGGAGTCTTTCATTGTATGGGTTTTTTTACTTCTCCAAAGGGTCCTGTCCTGCTCCAGGCTACTTTCACCGTGGTGGCATGCACTACATATCCTATGCACAAATAAACTTTTAGACTTTGTTAAAGACAGGTGTACCCCAAATTTCCAATGTAATAAAATCAGAGATAGCTGACAGATGCCTCAAATTTTTTGTTGGTACTCTGCTTCCGAGCTATACGCACACTGCTGCCTCCGGTGGTCGAAAGGTAGACTTTTGTATTACTTTTCTAATAGCCTAGGTGCACGACCCTTTATTAGTTTGACAGAATCAAGTATTCTTGTAGTGACAATTAACCCCTCATCAACGGTCAATTTAAAAAAAAATCTGCGCCAAGATATCGGAACTGCAAAGCGGACCACCGGTGCCAGCAGCTTCCATACTGCTCGGAAGAAAAGTGCCAAAGAAGAATTTGAGGTGTCTGTCAGCCATTTTTGATTCCATTACAATGGAGATGTTGGAGTATACCGTCTTTAACAGTCTAAGTCTAAAAGTTGCTGTTTGGGTAAGTGAAATTCACCGTAGGTTTTTTGTTATAGGGCTCGCCGACTTTCGTAGGGTAAAAAGTCAATGGAGCAGGACAGGACCCTTTGGAGAATTAAAAAACCTGGATCAGGGCTATTGGTGCCCTAGGCGAGATCACCTACGTCTACATATACGTCTAACACTGGATTTCCTGTTTGGAAAATATTGCTCTTCTCTAAACTGCCAATCAAACTGGATAATTATAATTATTTTCACATTTACATTGAGTAAGTCATGGTTGAGGTCAAATTATGTTGGACAAAGTGCAATTTGTTGGTATGACATTTTTCTGTTTCTTTAGATGAATGCAGTCAAAATCAGTTTTGTCATCCCTCTGAGCCCCTGACTTTACAATGACAAATCATGAAATACACTACACGGCTCGTCAAACATCTCATGTCATATCCATCCATGTCTCCATCACCTCATATGGAGGTGGTCTCTCCTTTGCTGTTACAACAGCCTCCACTCTTCTGGGAAGCTTGAAAAATGAAATGACGGAAAAGCTGCTTTCTTGCTCATCTTTGTTCTCCGGGAGCTCTAGGGGCTCTACAGGGCGGGGCATGCTGTTTCCGTGTTTCAGTGACAGTGAGAGGTGGGTTGTTGTGTGTTTTCAGCGTATCAGTCGCACACGCTGTATTGTTTTTACATTTCTCTTCCTGTCTCGCTTCGCACTTCAAATGGATTAGTCCATTTTAGCCCAGGCTGAGGGGGGGGGGGGGGGGGGGGGTGCACAGTGACAGTACTAAAAATAATCGCTCTAAGAAACATGTTGGTATCTTGGATATATTAAAATCTGTTTGAAGGAAAACAATTTATAAATATTTAATTTGTATTTTGATTAGACCCTTTGGGGCCCTTGGCATCTGGGGGCCATAGGTATTTGCCTACCTTTGCCTAATGGTAAAGTCCGTCCCGATTTACTGAGACCGGCGGAATGGACTATATCTGCGCCAAGCAAGACGGTCACGGTACAGTAACTTAGTACTACCGTCTGACTGTGTTAAAGTAATACCAACCCATCAGCTACGACGCCATTGTCCGTTAATCGGCTTCTGTTCTGAACCAGTAAATATATCTTGACTGGTTGATGGAATTTATTTTGAGGATAAAATGAAGATTTTTGTTTTTCTGTGATGGACCACGGTGTTACATGGAAATTTAATACTTTTTATAGGTAGGTTTTTAACTAACTTCCATAACTGATGTAGTTGGTGTTCATTCTCAACTTGCTTGTGTCATATGGAGGGTGCTGTTAAGGTACATGATGCCGTATTGCCTGTGTGATATTGCTGTATCATATTATCCACGCCGTAGATAATTTAATATTTTACCTTCCCGGTAATTTATCGCTTTATTTCTTCTTCCCCACGAATGGACAGAAGCTATCTGATTTGTGAATCTTTCTAATTCTCCATTGCTATTCGTTCGTTGTCTAACCGTCCTTGTTGTGAACTGCAGCGTAAACGGGGCGACCCAACTGTTGCTTCTTCCTAACGGTCCCGTGCTGCTACATTAAGATTTCTACCTATGAAAGTCGAAGAGGTCTATAACATATAAAAAAAATACATTGAGTTTCACTTTTCCAAATACGTGTCCGTATTCCTTCACTTGTGTACTTTCACCATGGTGGCATGCGCTACATATCCTATGCGCAAATAAACTTTTAGACTTTGTTAAATACATGTATACCCAAATTCTCCAATGTATGAAATCAAAGATGGCGGTCGGACAGATGTCACAACTTCCGTGCCGGCATTTTGCTTCTGACCAATAAGCTCGCTGCTGCCATCTTTTTCTCAGAAATATTGCTGAAATCTTCTTTTGTGACTGTACCACCACCTACTGTTCCGGAATGTGGATCAGACTATATTCTTTGCATTGTCCCTGTCTCTTAAACCCCCCAGAGCTCCATTATTCACACTCAAAACTCTTGTAAACCTCTTTTTCTTAACTCTGCTTGCATCTCCCTCTGTCTAATAGTAACAGGGTCTACCAATCCTTCCTCTTGGCAATAATCACATAGTCCTGTGTGATGTTTTCCTATTATCTTCAGAGTCTAGTTCAGTCCACAATGCCAAAAGTTTTTTTTTCCTCCATATTATTTATTCGATGCAGATGGGTCACGTACCTTATGAATTGCTCCATCTTTAAGCTTCAATTTTGATGATAATCCTGCCGTTGCTCAAGCAGTCCGAGGAGTGATCATCACATACAGAAACTGTAGCCGAGCTAACTGTAGCCGTTGCCGTTAAAAATAAAATTAATCCACTCTGTCCTGGCATTTTCACGTCTTGGGAGACTGCAGGGATCTATGTTGCTGCCTGCATCCTACAAAATAATAACTGGAGAGTTGATATATCTCTGTAGATATGTTGTTGTTTTAGCTTCACTGGTCGCAAAGTAATGGTGCATTCCAGTGTACTTGGAAAAAATGGCGTCCGAATGTGATATGCGCCGATTCTATTCACTAATGGCGCTGTAGTAGTTGATGGTGAGTTTAGATGCTTGTAACATCCTGTTTGCTGCAGGCGATTATGTTTTCCCGAGCAGATGCACTGGAACACATTTAGATTGGAAGTTAGGAATACCGACTCGGAATTATCGATTTCCGAGTACAATGGAATGCACCATAAGCAAAGGCTCGCGGCGCTGCATTTTGAGACGAGGTAAATGGGATTGGTTGTTCACCTGGGCGTGGGCATGCTCTGAGAGGGGCTGGATTATGTTAAGAAGCGCCCGTTATGACGTCCAAAGGGGCTACTTTCTGAAACGGCCTGTTTTTGGCCCGATTTGGCACCGTTTTTGGAAAAAGGAAAATACAGAAAAACGGGTTGACTTCCAGATTTCAAATTTTCTCGGCTACTTAGGTAAATTATTTCCTGTGGAACATGTATAAGGGCCAGGAATAAGCCGTTCTCCATAATATGACCCCTTTAATAGAATTTCTATGTCTACACTTCCTTTTTAGCAGAGCTTGCTTTGCTAGGGTGTCCACTGCCTCATTCCCTCTCAGCCCAAAATGAGCTGGTACCCACATAAACTTAGTACAAATACACAGTAGGTGATTTGTTAATTTTTAAGAGGGGGGGGGGTGGCCCAATGGGAGCACGAAACATGAAACATGAAATATTTGCACCCTTGAAATAACCAGAAAAGGGAGTGGAATCTATAAAGAAGTTTGTGTTTTCTGTGAAAACCTTTATATGAGCACAGTACAAGATTCTGACACAGATTCTGACAGTTGTTGTATATGTGGTTGATTCAGAATCGATTCACTTCTATTGGACAGCTCGAAAGAATCGGGTTAGTTAAAAGAGTCTTCCCATTACTGTGTGCCTCTGACCTCCCGTCTTGCGTTGGGTCCCGCCAATGCAAATCTTGCGGGAGTGGGGGGTTTTAACTTTGCTGCAGGTGGGAGCGGGAGGTCTCCGCCTGCACACACAGCTCCACCTGCACACACAGGTTCTCCACCTGCACACGCAGCACTCTCTCTGCTACTAGGGGATGGAGAGGGGGGGGTGGCAGATTAACAAGGGGGATGCATTTTGGTCATTTTGCTAACAAGGGGGATGGCATCCCCCTCACCCCTCCTCAAATCGCCTACTGCAAATACCTGTCTGGACCACTCACAAAAAGGATAAGATCTTAAACGTGAGTACCGAGTACAAATCTGAACACACAGGATCTTTGCTCAGGCCGTCAGAATAGCCACCATCTCCACTGTGTAGACACCAAGCATACTGTATGTCCGCTTACTTGTAGCTCCTTGAACAAGAGTCTTTGCTGCTGACCCATTCCCCATTCCTTTACTACTATTTTACTGATGATGTCCTGACCACAAGAGTCAAAGTGCACCCCCAGAAATTAACTTTCTCTAGATCTTCTCCATACATTTTGAGTTTCAGTTCCCAATCACTGATTCCAGCCAGAGTACTATCGCCATCTTTAGATAGATATATAGATAGATGGCTCGTTATTGGCCCAGAAGGGAAATTGCAGTTATGCAGCAGAACAAAGCAGGAGAGAGGCACACATCACTTTACAATAAACAAGTTCACACTATACAATCAACAAGTTTACAAGGATAAAGTTTGTTTAAAAAATACAAAAAAATGTACAAGGTAGTGCAAGAAATAATAGCTTAGTGCAAACAGTCGTGCAATTTTGCAGTTTGGTCGAGGTGTGTGTGTGTGTGTGTGTGTGTGTGTGTGTGTGTGGTCGGTCAAAAAGAAAGCAGCAGGCACAGGGGTTGACATTGGAGGTAGCGTTGTACAGCCGGATGGCTTTTGGCACAAAAGAGTGCTTGAAGCTCCCTTATGCACTTAGGTTGGATGAGACTGTGGCTGAAGGGGCTTCTCAGCCTGTTCATCTCATAGAGGGGGTGAGATGGGTTCTCCAAGATGGATCTGATTTTTAGACCACATCCTCCCCTCAGCCACCTCCTCCAGGCTCTCCAGGCTCTCTCCCACAACTGAGCCAGCTTTCTTGACCCGTTTATTAATCCTGTTGGCATCCTTTGCCTTGATGCCACCTCCCCAACATACAACAGCAAAGAAGAGTGCACTGGCCACCACAGTCTGGTAGAACATGCGGAGCAGCCTGTTGCACACATTGAATGATCTGAGCCTCCTCAGGAAGTACAGTCTGCTCTGACCTTTCCTGTAGAGGGCATCAGTGTTGTCTGACCAGTCCAGTTTATTGTTGAGGTGCACCCCCAGGAACTTGTACGATTCCTCCACCTCCTTACCCTGGAGGATGACAGGTGGTGGTGGTCGTCTCTTGTTCCGACGGAAGTCCACCACAAACTCTCTTGTCTTGCTGACATTGAGCTGTAGGTGGTGTAACCTCTCCACCAGACTCCTGTACTCAACATTGTCCTTGATGCAACCCACGATGGATGAATCATCAGATTCATCCATCATTACGTTGGAGATTTTGGGTATACTTGTATTTAGTCTAAAGTCTAAGTTTATTTGTGCAGAGGGGATGTAGCACATGCCACTGGTGAAAGCAGGAACTCAAGTTCTGGAAGCTGAGACTGGAGGGGCGGGGCTTTTAAGATGCCCACAAAATGATGTATATGTATATAATAAGTAGGCTATCAGTCCTATGTGATGTTTCTGAGCCTTTCAGTCCTCTAGCTCAAGCTTAAGATTATCAAGAAAAACAATGTGGTTGGTGTAATGTAGTAGAATCAAACATAACTCAAGTTTTGCGCTGCCAGTTTGATATTAGTTATGAGGTTGTCCAGGGTTTTAGGAATTTAAAAAAGTTAAAAAATAAAGAAGGGTGGTGTAGGGTGGTGTAATGTAGAGGAATAACTTGAAAATGGTAAATTGAGCGATATCTCCCTTACATTGTGTCATTCTGATCTCTTCTTTTGGTTTCACTCATTGCAGGTCTTTTTTAATGTTATTGATCTTGCACTGACTGTTGTATCACCCAATGTTTTACAGTAATGATCTCATCTGCTGCCCAGCAAGTAAAGAAGAACCTGACATGCACTGAGGGAGAATCCATCACTCTACCTGACCCTGTCATGGATTCAGGATTTCTACTATATGAACGACAAAATGAACGACAAAATATTGCTATGGTGAAGAACAGAGAAAACACGATATTGGTGGAAAGGTTCAGGGACAGAGTTCTCTGGGACAAAGACACTGGGCTCTTTACATTCACAAGACTGCAGAAAAATAATTCAGGAATTTATACAATACAAGAAGGGGGTGTTGCTACATCATATCAAGTCACAGTGTATGGTAAGTCATATTTACTTCTGTTAATGACCAGTTTCAATTCCTCTCTCTAGTTCTGTCTTTTGAATCCACACCAAATTCCTCCCAGAATCTGCACCGATACCTGGCGTGAACATATCCAGTGTGAGCGCTGATAGCTGCACCTTGGTGTGTTTTGTGAAGAAGAGTCATGAGACGGTCCTGTCCTGGTACAAAGGAGAGGAGGTCCTGAACCAGACCAGCAGCTTCCCCTCTCTTCCTCTCACTGTAGCCCAGCAAGATTTCAGCTCCTCTTATAGATGTGTGGCTGCCAACCCTGCTGGTAACAAGACACTTCCAGTCAACGTCACATCATCCTGCCGTGAAGAAAACAATGGAGAACCTACAAGTAAGGCAGATTCCACCAATGTTTTATTAATAAAGTTATGATATTTCTAAAGGTTTGTCTCAATGGCACATTTTTGCTGATTCTTTGTAATTCCTTTAACAGATGAGAATAACAGGAAATCCTGGCTGGTCCTGATTCCCATAGTTGTGCTTCTAATCGTCATCATTGGAACATGTGTTGGAAAAAAGAGAAAGAGGGACAGACAACCACAAGGTAGGTATTTATTATTTACTTATGTAATTGTTCATATTTCTCTGGTTGATTAGACAGCTTCGTCTTCATCTTCATCAGATCTTCATTTGTCTCTCTGATGTGAAATCTTAAAGGATCAGTCTTGAAGATGATAATCTACAAGATCCTTGTTTTCATTTAGTCTCCATCTTTGGTACTCATCCTCATCGCTGTGGTGTTTCTCACTTCCCAGAGGATCACCTGTCAATCAAACAGTGTGTCCAGTACTGTGACACATACACTTCATATAGGAAATGCATAAACAAATATAAGTCTGGTCACCAGGGGGCGACACAAATGGTGGCCATTATAAAAAAAGGTCTTATATCAAATTCGAAAAGATGATTAGCAGACAGCCAAATCATGTAGAATTCATTAATTCATCATATTTATCAGTTAGACACATATAGATTGGATTGGTAAAACTAAACATGAGGTGTGTGTGTGTGTGAGTGATTGTAAGTTGCTACACTGATACTTTCTGCTCTTCCTCCTTTATCTTTGTAGATTCAGTCAAGAGAGAAGTTGTTTATAGTAAAGTGAATATTATTGATCACAGAAACGGGAAGGTTAGTATTCTGCAACACACACACACACCATAGGTAACCCAGTAACATTTTGATGTTAAATAACTGTTGATAGGATGACCTGCACCAACGTTGAAAACTAGTTTAAATTTGGTGCTGAAATGAAAGTTGAGACAAAGTTTGTTTCTACGTGCTGACCAACACGTCTCTCCCACGTCTCGATCCTAACCTGGGGCGGGTTTCTGGATAGGGATTGATCTTGAGAATTTACGGCATACTTCATGCACAGTTTCACGACAGATCTTGAAAATGTCACGTGCGTTTCCCAAGGAGAGGGAAAATTTCAAGAGATACTTGAAGAGATACTTAGTGAACCCCGCCCACCGTCAGGGGTTGGGATCAAATCCCACCATGGCTACTCCAAGTTATGTAATATGTGTACATATTGTATACACAGAAAATAAATAACCCATTTAACATTTATGGCAAATGTGTGCAATGTTTTAGGACAAGAGTCATAGAAAGCTACTGCTAAAAGGTCAACTGATAATATACTTGATGACACAACTGATTCTGACTGCATTCATCTAAAGAGACAGAATCAACCTGAATGTGAAAATCCTGCCAGGTAATGATCCAGTTAGTTAGAGTCCTGCAGCCTACAGTGCCCTCCAGAATTGTTGGCACCCTTTAGTAAAAATGAGCTGCGAAAAAATGTCTTCATTGTTTATCCTCATGATTTTTCATTCAAAATATCAACACAAATCTTACCTTTAATTGAAGTGACGTAATTGAAAGAAAAATGTAATTCTTATCATAAAACAAATATTTTTCTCAAAAATATGTGTGCCACAATTATTGGCACCCCTTCATTTAATATTTTGTGCAGCCTCCCTTTGCCAAGATAACAGCTCTGAGTCTTCTCCTATAATGCGTGATGAGGTTGGAGAACACATGGCAGGGGATCTGAGACCATTCCTCCATACAGGATCTCCAGATCCTTCAGATTCTGTGGTCGACGCTTGTGGACTCTCCTCTTCAGCTCATCCCACAGATTTTCTAAGGGGTTTAGGTTGGGGGACTGTGATGGCCATGGCAAAACCTTCATTCTGCAGCCAGTGAACCATTTTTGACTTTGAGGTGTGCTTTGGATCATTGTCCTGCTGGAAGGTCCAACCACGGCCCATTTTAAGCTTCCTGGCAGAGGCTGTTAGGTTTTCATTTAATATCTGCTGGTACTTGATGGAGTCCATGATACCATGTATCCTAACAAGTTGTCCAGGGCCTTTGGAAGAAAAACAGCCCCACAACATCAAAGATCCACCACCATACTTCACAGTGATGTTTGTTGCCAAAAAGCTCTATTTTGGTCTCATCTGACCATATAACCCGGTCCCATTGAAAGTCCCAGTAACATTTGGCAAACTGTAGGCGTAGTTTGTTGTTGGATGGCAGCAGAGGCTTTTTCATGGCGACCCTCCCGATGAACATGTGGTGATGTATGTGTCGTCTGATGGTAGTTTTGGAGACTTTCTGACCCCAAGATGCAACTAACATCTGCAATTCTCCAGCTGTGATCCTTAGAGATTCTTTCGCCACCGAACCATCCTCCTCACGGTGCGTGGGGTCAGTGTAGACACACTTCCTCTTCCAGGCTGATTCTTAACATCTCCAGTCGCTTTAAACTTCTTAATTAAAATATGACTGGAAATATACTTCAGTTAGATTTTAATCATATGATTTTCTAGGGGTGCCAATAATTGTGGCACACATGTTTTGGAGAAAAATGTATTTCATGTTAACATTTTTTTTTTTCTTTCTTACCTTTTTATTGAAGTAAAATTATTGTAAGATTTTTGTGAATATTTTGAGTGAAAGACCAAGAGGATAAACATTATAAAAAGAGGTTCAGCTGAAGTTTAGGTCCTTACATCAACATGGCAGAAGATAAAAAGAGAAGAGCAATATTTCCCAAACAGGAAATCCTGTGTTAAAGATATAGATTTATATAGCGTTGTAGAAAAGACATAGGACTTTTTTCCAAACTATGGGATGCCGGGGCCGAAAGATAATGCAGATAATGCTTTCGACATGTTGTGGAGTGTAGCTTAAACAGCGATCTGTGTCTGCAGTAAAGGATCTGGCCTACACGCCACCTGCCAAGACGCATTTGAAATCTCTCGACTAGCACCAGATCATCGTGAACGAACGAGAGATTTCACGTGCTACGTGAGTTGCGACACGTTACGATGCCTTTCGGGAAACTCACCCCTTTCATTGCTTCATGGGAGAGGCCACCCCTGCCCTCCCAGGTCAATGTCATAAACATTCCTCCATTGCATGATGAGGATCGAACGGTACGGCTAAGAGAGACGAGGAGTAATGGTTAATGATACCCAGCACATTAGATGGAAACGTTCAACATCAGCCCAAACCAGCACAACATTTAACAACATGATATTATTGGACAGTAAAGATTCATATTAAACAGCTTTGAACTGTTTTGAACTGAAATCAGAACGATATTGATGCAGGGAGCAGCTGCAGACTGGTGTCAACTTTCATGTTGGCTCTATATTTCCAGGTTCATCGTTGGTTCAGGCCGTCGTATCAACATCTATTCAATGTCCCTAACCAGAGTTGAGTCTGTCCTCCCTTGAAGTAATAGATTACTCTCTGTTTTTATTTCTCCTCCAGGACTCTTCTCCGGCTACAGATCGCTCCAATCTTACCACAGTCTATGACAAACTGGAGGTTCATCGCATGGTGCTGACTGATACAGACGCTGCTGAACATGTTTGACAGCAAAACAATGAATTCACCTTTTACATATTTTAACATTTGGTTAACTGTTGTTTACAGGGGTCTGTCTCACGAAGCAAGTTCAACACAGTCAGGGTTTCTTTTTGATAGCTGGCCTCACAAAACCAAACATTGACAATCAGGGTTTGTAACAAATGGTCAATCACATGTAACATGGACAGATCCAGAGCAGCGGGTTTAACATAAGGTGAAACTTTATTGATACCCGTGAGGAAATTAGATCGTTGCAGCAGCAAAAGTAAAATGACTCAGCAAGGAAAAATGAAACTATCATAATGAATAAATATGAGCAATACAAAGAATATAACAGTGAAAAGTAACACAGTTACATTACATTACATTACAAAGGGAGGAAGTTCTACGTCAGTCTTGGAGGACATGAGTCAGAGAAACATAACAGTTACTATGGTGTTCCGCAGGGGAGCTGCCTTGGTCCATTGCTATTCTCATTGTACATGCAACCACTTGGTAACATAATTAGAGAGCACAACGTAAGTTTCCATAGCTACGCAGATGATACACAATTGTACATATCCGCAGAACCAAATGATGCTACAGCTATTAACTCTATCACCAACTGTTTACTGGCAGTAAATAAATGGATGAGCAATAATTTCCTAAAAATAAATGAGGATAAAACTGAGATCCTCCTAGTCGGCCCCAAAGCGAAAAGAGAAAAACTGCAAAATAATCTAGGGAAATTAAGCCCCTGGATTAAATCTGAAGTTAAAAGCCTTGGTATTATAATAGACTCAGATCTGAGCTTCAACTCCCACATTAGCAAGGTAACCAAAACATCATTTTTTCACCTCAGAAACAAAAGTACAGGCCGCTTATAAATCAAAAAGACGCTGAGAAGCTAATCCACGCGTTTATATCAAGCCGACTGGACTACTGTAATGCACTTTTTACCGGCCTGCCAAAAAAAAACACTGAATTCTGCAGCTCGGCTACTAACCGGTACCAAAAAGAGAGAACACATTAGTCCTGTCCTAGCTGCTCTACACTGGCTCCCGGTCACATTTAGAATTGACTTTAAGGTTCTTCTTTTAATATACAAAGCCCTCAATGGGCAAGGACCAGGCTACATTGCTAATTCCCTTACCAGCTATGTACCCTCAAGAACACTGCGATCATCTACTGCTGGTTTATTGACAGTGCCCAGCAGCAGAAAGAAGATCGGTGACGCAGCGTTTGTCAATTATGCCCCCAAACTGTGGAACACACTGCCCATAGAGATCATGGAGGCCAGCTCGCTAGACATCTTTAAAAATAAGCTCAAAACCTTTCTTTTTAGCCGAGCATTCCAGTAACTCTGTCCTTTAGGCGTCCCACTATCGCTGCTCTTTTATACATTACAATACTGCGCTTTAAGCGTCCCTCTATCATTGCTCTTTATATATTGCACTATCGTTTTTATATTATTGATTTTATTGACTGAATACTGCTATTTCATTATTTTAATTTTGTTATACTTAAATTGTCTTAAATTATACTACTATTTTATATGATCTCAGGATTTTTTACTTTTACTTTCTGTATTGCTTTCTTATTCTGTATTTTATATCTATTTTACTGTCTATTTTATATCTATGTTACTGTGAAGCACTTTGGGCTGCAACTCTTGTATGAAAGGTGCTATACAAATAAAGATTATTATTATTTATTATTATTATTCCAGTCATTTAGCAGACGCTTTTATCCAAAGCGACTTACAATAAGTCCATTCAACATAGGTAGGCAAGAGAACCACTAGTCACCAGAAATTGTAAGTGCATTTCCTTCCTAAACAAGCATCTAAGAGCAGAACCTAGCTACAAACATTTATTATATCTCTAATATAATAAATCTGGGGGGTGTTCCACAAAGCGAGCTTACCACTTATCCAGGCTTATTTCGCTTAGTCTGGCTCATTTTCAGGCTTATTCGGTTCCACAAAGCAAGCTCAGCATAGTTCAAGCCAAGTTGCTGTGGCAACTTATGCTTCGAAACTAGCCTGCCTCGGGGCAGGCTAGATATCAGGCTAAACAACAGTTGAAGCTGAATCGGTACTCCCGTAACACTGATCCGACTGAAACGCAATGATTTTCAAACAAGGTTCCGCCATCCTAATGTTCAACACTATTACCCTAGACCCTACACTATCAGACATAAAATGTAATGTTAATAGAAAATAAAATATAAAATGATGTAGGCTGTATCGGGGATACAGTCACGGTTCAGAGCGTTGCTAGGCAACCCCATTTAACCATGAGTGTCCAGCGAGACCTCAAGTGCCGTATTGCTTTTAGAAAACAGTTACAACTTACAGAAATTATTTGATGACACAATATTATTTTATTGTCTAAATTATTTTTATTTAACAAATTCATTGAAATAATAAAGTACCTTGAATATATGTCAAGATGTTTCCACGGTTGCTAGGAGACGCATTCACTGTTTCTGTATGGGATTTACAGTCACTGTAGAACAGCTTTCAACCGATCAATTTCCAGGATGGAAACAACCGATTTCATAAAAATATAATAGAAGTAAGAACCAGCCCGAACAGCTCAGTCAGTAGAGCATGAGACTCTCAGTCTTAAGGTTGTGAGTTCGATCCCCGTATAGGGTCTAGTACAGTACGATGATTGTAATGTAGTAAGATGAAACCTTACGTACAGCCTTTACTACATCGTTTATGGCGATAGATAGTACATTTACAGTCTTGAGGTTTCATATATGGCATGGTTTCATTTATAATATTTTTAGCACAGCTTTTCAGTTCTTTAATATTGTTGGAACACATGATATTTAATAAGGTCTATACAATTTGTTCGTTTTTAATTCAACAATTACTGACGCATTCAATCTAGCAGCAATTCGTTGCCAATCTTTCTCTCCCCCTTTATTTATGGCAATCGTATTTCCCTTTTCATTGTAATATGGCTGAATTCTCCATAGACCTCCACTAAAAGTTGCTGTTCAGTGGCCGTGAACATTGCGGCTCTGTCTTTACCGTCATTTTTCGCCATGATGAATCGATCAGATCCATGATCGACCACTCGGGCTGCTTAAATAACCCGTGTACAACTGTGCACGCGCAATTATCTGGATTGCTTCAGCCTGGCTCGGTTTAGCCCGATCACGGTAGCCTCACTTGGGCTTTGTGGAACCGCTTTAGCCCTGATTGATTTGTTAGGTTAATTCAAACCAGGCTTGCGAGGTTGATCGCCGCTTTTCTAAGCTCGCTTTGTGGAACACCCCCCAGGGGTCACCAACCTTTTCCGAGCCAAGATCACTTCTCAAGTCTAAGTAGCTGAGGTCTACCTCTCAGAAGCAGGAGTTAAATCCTATTTTAAAACAAACTCTATGGATTTGGTCCTTGTTTGTTGTGGTCGTGTATTTTATGTTTTTTTTAATGTTTTTTCCTACATTTTACCATCTGCTGTTATTCTTCCAGTGCCAACGGCTGTTAATGTTAATGATGGTGGTTTAAATGCAAATAACAGGTTTTCATTTGCTGAAGGTAGGAGGAACACAATAATAATGCACTTAATTTGTATAGCACTTTTCAAAAACATAGTTACAAAAGAAATAATAAAAGTAAAGACTAAAAGGTAAACCAGGTTATGACAGCAGGGTGAACATTTTAGCAGCAGCGTCATGCATGTTCTGGGGTACTAAAGGTTATAATTGTTTTAATGAAAGTCAATGTAAGGGCTTGTTTCCTTTCTTTTTTTCTACTTTTCATATAAATGCTTTATAGAGGGTACAAATGCTTTATCCATATGTGCCATATGGTCCTTTTACATAAAGAATTTATTGAGTATAATGAAACACTGAATGTGAATGTGAATGTGAATGGCCACGTTCCGGCAGGAGAAGGTAAACGCCACACGGGGCGGGAACAAGCTGGGTTGGGGGCGATTACTTGAACAAAGGAAGGCAAGTCAAAAAAGAAAGAAAAAATAATCAGTCTAGTATGATCGATTCCACTGAAGTTGTTTTCCACTCTAAAACTGATCGACTATGCTTTTGTGAGCTTTATATACATTTTGAGCCAAGAAAATGCATTTGTAATGGTTAACAGTGGATTAAGACCTGTATTGGGATTTATAATAAATTGTAAGTTATGTGTGTTAAGTAAAGAAAGTTGAAAAATCATGTGTCTTTCAAGCCTCAAGATCTTTAATGCATTATTAAGAAATATTCCAATCCATCCATACCTGCTTTAGTAACTGTAGACAGTGTAATGCCTTTTTACAGTGCACTTTCCAGCAAATATAAATATTTTGGAAAAGCAATTATTTAAAAAATCAGCATTTGATACTTAATTTACTTGATAAGCCCTTCTCCGTCTTTCATCATCTTGGTTGTCTTGTTTCTGGCTTTGGGAGAATTTTGTTCATGTTCACAAATTTCGACTTAGAACCTCTCAGTCTCAAGGTCATACAAATAGCCATAAGCAATTCTGTTTTGGGGTGGATTTTCCTTTCAAATATCATTAAGAAAAACTTTTAAAAACACTTTAAAACTTGTATGTATTGTACATTTTTAACACAATCTAACCACTCTGTCATTTAATACTGTATTTTAAATAGGTTCTGAACAATTCATTGACATCAAAATTGACATCATTAACAAATATACATTATCATTGCAAATGTCCAAACCCCCTCACATTCTAGTACACATAATCCAGTATCATAGGTGTTGAATGATGGACAGCATAATGGAGATGAAAGTGACTCATCCTCTGGCCTGTTGCACTGCAGCCCATCTTCCACCAGTTCCTCAGCCAGCTGAAACTTTTGGCTGCCAGATAGAGGGCTCCGGCACTGAGGAGGCCTTTGGCGATTCTGATGCCAAGTTCCTTCCACCATTTCTTGGCTTCTTCATCAGACCCTAGGGACAGAAAAAAACAGAAAACCAAGAGGGATCAAGCAGCATCAAGGTAGTGGACTCTTTCAAATGGCATCATTTTCATGGGACGAGTTGAACTGTCTGATTTTACACTTTAACGTCAGACTTTTGGGATTCGAGTCTTAGATTATTCAGATTCAGGGTCACATGGCGAGGATCCCGCTGTATAAATGCAAAGAACTGTGGGATACATAGCTTGTCCAAATTACTTACCTTGATCAGACTCCCACGTAGGGAACCCAAAGCCTTCCATGAAAGCTGTGGGTATCGCATTGCCTCTTGGTCCCGAGATGGCGTTGGATCTCATGTAGTCGTGTGGTACATTGTAGTGAGTCGTACGTTGGTCGTAGTGTGAGGTTGCTAAGTTGGAAACATTGTGAGCTACATGCTGGTCATAGTTGAAGGGTGTTATGTTGATGTCTATTTGTTGGTTGAAGGTTCCTGTGAGATTACCAAAGTTACCACTGAGGCTTTGCGCTGCGTCAAGTAGTTGCTGCATCGCGGGGCTCCAAATACCATGTTTGTCCTATATCTCCAACATGAGCGACCTCCATACCTCCATAGTAGCCTGTCTGAATGAGAAAGGTGTCGAGGTCCAGCTGTGGCTCCTGCAGGGCTCTGATCAGTTCAGGGCTGATCTCATGGGTCCTGTCAGGACTGAATCTCCCAGAGATAGAGGTGTCGTGTTCTGTGACGTACACCATCTCCACCACCCCGGTTCTCACCCGATACCTGATGATGATGCGGTCCACATTGTCGTGACCACGGTAACCATCTCGCCTGTAATATTCTCTCACGTATTCCGGTAAGTTGGCCGAAGCTGGGTAGGTTTCTGTGTTCAGGTTGCCTACTTCAAAGTAGGCAACCTGGGGAGAGAGAGAGAGAGAGATGAATGAATGAATGGGTGGATGGACTAATGAATGGATGGGTGGGTGGATGGATGGATTCAAATAATAATGAAATTGGTGAGTATTTAGGTGAGAAAGACAGAAAGAAACAAACAAACCTGTTTCTTGCGCTTTGTTTGCTTGCTCAGTACAGGCAGAAGCTCCTCAATGTTCCCAAATAGGTGGAACCCGTAGACACCGCTCTCTGGTTGACAATTCGACACCAACTATGGAAATGGAGTCTGATCACTCTACCTAATTTTTGTAATACCTACATTGCAAAGAACTCTAATTACTGCACTATGCCTATGTCGATCAAGAAGCCCATGTCTGATATTATAGCCATAATACCCTTATATCAAGGGTAAGATGGTGTTTCACTTTGTTGGTACGTTTTAATTTCATCAAATACCTTAAAGCTAGTAAGATGTTTATGTAACTGAGAAGTGTCAGGTTCAAGTGTCGGGTATGAACACTGGCAAGAAATCTTCATGCACAGGAAGTGACAACTCAAAACTATATAAAAAGTTTTTTATATTTTTCTTTACATATTTTGCCTCTCTCATCCCTTTGTTATAAAGCATCACAGGCCAGTCGGTTGGTAAACATGATCATGCTGTGTGCAGTTGGTTCACGTTACATGCCATTTGGGCCAGCATGCAAAAATTGCATAGTGCTGTTAAATATCATTTTAAACACACAGGAGTTGACAAATCCAGTCTAAAAATCATACTTCACAATACAAATTGAAGTATGACTTTTACATCTATAAGTTTTTTTGTAAACATGTATATTTAGAGCTGGAGGAAACAACCCAAACACCAGTGGTGACAATGACTCCCCAGAGGAGTAAAGAAAATATTTTCCAATCGAATCCTATGTTACCATCATGTCGACAACCAGGATATTGAGTTCGCAGGTCACACAAGATTTGGCAAACCAGAAGAGAAGTTGGAGGCCGTGTCGTGGAGCAGGACGGCCGAACCCTGAACTCCTCAGGTGCTCGAGGGTGTTGATCTGCCATTGAACCATGGTGGAGCTGGAGCCCAATGCGAGCTAGCGCGAAGGCGCGCACACGCACGCACACATACAAACACATAGGTGTGTATGCATATACAGATGCTTACATAGCCTACATGGATCCGCATGCAGTCAGACATGCATACATACACGCGCACACACTGTCATACATAAAAAAAAAACACCGCAAGAGAGTGAGAGAGGGATCCTAAGTTTACGTCAATTCTTCCCGCTTCTGGTTCCCTTCTGTCTATCTTGACATGAGGAACCTACTAACTAACTATGCAGTTCTGAAATGTGTCGTAGAAATGATATTTACGATATGTATTTGTTTCAACATAAATTATATACATGTGTATATGTTGTGATTTCTTATATAGCGGACAGTGCAGCCAGATGTTTTTCAACATCGTCTATTGCTTTGTTTAGTCGATATAAGACGTGCCCCCTTTTTGTCTATGGAATATCTCCCTAGCCACCTAGCCGCTACTAAACCAGTGGTCTCTGTTAACTTCCGCTTCGGCTCCCCGTTGTGTTTGTTATGATAAGAACACCCACCTCCCCTCCACACACACACACAACCTACCTGAGTTGACCCTGTCTCTGATTCAGCCCTTTTCTTATTATTGAAAACAAACTCTCCGTAAAATGTCTTGGGGGAGGTCACATGACTATGATTTGCATAGTCTTAGAAAATGAAAGTGAAAGTCTTTGTGATCAAATCAAATATTTTCTGACAGCGGACTAAAATAAAATCATGTCTGCAAATGCCCGCAAGTAAGATGCTAATGTCATTTTTGCAAAGGTCAAAAAAACTTAATATTGGTAGCGGATTTGATGGAGTTCGGTAGAAACTGCTACAGCGCCTCAGTGTGTTGCCTATTTTATGTTGCCTTAAAGGTCTCCTCATAAACTCCTACTTAAAAACTTAAAACTCGCAAATGCGACTTGTTGCACATTCGATTGGTTTTGGTAGGAAGTACTAACAAAATGAACCCTATAACAAAAGTATTTTTGGTGGCTGGTGTTTTATTTTTGCAGATCAAGAGGCAGAGACCTATTTTGTGCTGTAGCAACAGAATGACGGGGATAAAATGTGTCATGTAAAAATGAGTCATGTAATTGGTGTTTAAAACTAAAATACGTGCAACTGAACGTTAAACAAAATGTGGGAAAACATAAACAATTCTAATAATCAAGGTCGAATGCCAAACAATAACATATAATAATAAAATACATGACTTTAACCATCAGTTGTTGAGGTGTTGGCTCTAATGCTCTCCACCCCATAAACGGCAAATCTCTACAACTCGGATGTCATAGAAAATTCCCACTTTATGCCAGTACTATCGCCACTTCGCTGGGTCGTGCAAGTGCGCTAACACTGCGAGAGCAAGTGATATTTCCGACAGCACACAAAAGCAGCATTGCCCTTTGCTTTACAAATGCGTGCTCGTTCACGTTGTTGCGTTTCGCACGTTCACGTGAGCTGCGTAATTTGCGCGCCGCCTCGCTCCTGTAGCACTTGGGAGACTCGTTCTTTTCCCGAAAGTGTAAAGATAGATGTTCCGATTTCAGGTGAGAGCAATGCCGTGAAACACCCACAGCTTTTTTTTATTCGAGATAATGTATGAGGTTTTACTGGGAGGTGGTTGTAATTCCGGACCGTGTGTGATTTCTATGTTAAATGTTGCCCATTGTTTATGCGACTGCCAAATTCAGTTCGGTTGGCGGCCTGTGAAGCACCAGCCTTGCCTGGTGACATAAGCCGATGGGTAGGGTAAACACTCTCTACCTTTCGGTGACAAGGCTAGACTTACTATTTCATGTTTTAATCCCAGGAATGAAAGACCAGGGTGTTTTACGGGGTCTGGCCAGACTCATTTTGGTCTCGTTAAGGCAAGACGGCTCGCCATCAACGTGGGTCTTGCGTGATGTAACGTCAGCGTTAGCTAACGTTAGCATTATGGCTAACGGGCGGTCCTGCTACCCATAGGATGTCTGCGGGCTGTGGAAATGTCTTAGATCATTATTATTTAAACGCGGTTGCTTCAAAGGGCTCCGGGCAAACCTAAATACAACATTTTAAGTATTTAGTTATAGTTATAGAGGTATTAAAATGTATCGTTTTTTCCATGCCCCGTCACGCAGACCTGTAACGTTATTGTGATTGGGTCTGCAGTTGATTTCATTTTCACGTTTAATGCAGTAACGTTAGTGAAGCTGGCCTCATGCTTTACTCTAACTGGCATCACAAGTACCTTTTTAAAAACAATGAAACATCTCATAGGATCAACAGATAGTGAATTTTGTCAAGTTGGCCAAGTCCAGTTTGAGTCCAGAAGTCTTTGCACTGGGAACCCAGGGTTATTAAAACCCATATGATTCTCCAAATGTAGGGATCCACAAAGACCAGGCCTGTGACCCAGTTTGGATCTCAACCTATATTTTAAGAACATAAATGGACACATTCATTTGGGAGAATATTGGTAGGCAATGCTTCCACAGCCAGAAGCAAAATGAGACATGGGGGACAAATCTATGCAGCTGTATGCTGACAAATGGCTAATCGATTGAGCACCTATGGGATTAGAGCATCAATGCTGAGGCAACTCCTTGGCTGCGTTACTGTGATAACTCTACAGAGTTGCTCAGGGGCCAGTGCCCAGTCACTTGAACCCATTTTGCCTTTGGCATTTGCTTGCTGGAGACCCTTTTACGATGTGGGTTCATGACTGACTTGTGGGTCATTATGGGTGACATATTGTGGGTCAGTTAAGTGTTGGCATCAAAAATCATATAAGGTTAATTACATGACTGTTTCCAGATATCAGCATTAGTCTTTTGAATAGTGTGTACTTGTAAGGACAGTTCTCCTAGACAACATAATTTAATCTCAACCTCTTTTGGAGGTGCTCCAAATAGACCGACAGATAAAATGATGGCATGCATACTTATTCCTCTTTCTTCTCTCCTCTCTTTGTCTCTTCCACTTCATCTTGCTGTCTATCCTTGTGGTTTGTCTCTCTCCCTCCCTCCACTCTTTGTCTCTCTCCCTCCACCCCTTCCCATCTTCCTGCCTGCATCTCTTCCTCTTTTCCTTGCCCCCCCTTCCTCAGTCCCTGGATGAAGACTGTACATTGGAGGAGGAAGAGGAGGGACTGGTAGAGGAAGAAGATGACATTGATCAGTTCAACGATGACACTTTTGGAGCCGGGGCCATCGGTGAGTCACGCATAAAACGAGTTTGTGATACCATACTTGTGAAGACTTGCATTAGTCATTCTCCAACACTCCCTAATAAATGCATGCACTTGGATGGTTCAGATGCTGCTAACTGGCCTGATTGGATGGATTTCAACAAGTCTTTTAGTGAGGGGAGCCAATCAGGCCCAGGTCTAATTGTGATGCGTTTACTGGAATTGATCTGAAACAGTCTGGGGGGAAAAAGATGGATTTTTGAGAATGCAGTAACTCTCAAACTAAATTGAATTTAAAGTGTCTTTTATTAAACCTCTTTGATCATATGTATATAAATGGAGGAAAAATGTAATTCTTATATGGGACATCTGAAGTTTGGTAATAAAATAAGTGGTTTTCAGCCATATCGACTTGCAAGACAACAGCAAATAAAATCTGCTTCTAATATCTTAATAACCAATCACTGGTGGAAATGTGTGCTGGATCGATTTGAAAGAACCAAATCCAGCCGAAAACTCTTCAACACTATTTAACCGCTGTTGGCGATGTACCTTGCATTTCTGGACCCATTTTGTTGATTAGTGGTGTGTTTTTTCCCTTAATTCCTATGGATAACTGCCCAAACATAGATGATGCAACATCTCGTCAAGATATTTCCCTTTTGCAAGTTTTTTTTTTTGGCCCATGAGCTGAGATGAGGTTGGTTTGTATCCACCGCTTTCTAGGCCACTGCTGTAAATGAGACTGGTCTTGGTCGACCTGCTTAATTTAATGAACAAGGTCCCACAGAGGCCACTTTGATGTAGCCGATGACTCAGAGCCATGTTGTTAGATGTTCATTCATGTCGCTCACCTTGATGGGCCGACGCTGCATGCCGCGCTGTGACTGGAATCACCTTTAGGTCAGTGGGCGCAAGCTTTGAGCAAAACACCACAAGGCCCGGCGGTAAGCGTCAGAGGTTCACGGTCACTAAAAGCAGGTGTCTCTCTGGCTCCTTTCCTCCCCCAGATGACGACTGGCAGGAGGAGCACAAGCGTCTCGCTGAACTCGATGGGCAAGGAGCCGGGCAAGGAGCCGGGCAAGGAGCCGGGCTGGGGCCGGGAGGAGCAGGGGACGCATCCTCCATCCATCTCCCTCCCCCTGCTGGTCATCTCCCTCTCCCGTCTTCCCTCCCTCCACTCAACCTCTCCTCGTCGTCAGGCCTACCTCCGCCAGGTCAGTGATGGGGATTAGTGTAACAGTGATGGCAATTAACGCCCAGCATTGCTGCTTTTTCAATCTCCTGCTTTGTGTGTTGTCTTGATCACATCATGTAATTAAGCGCTATTCATTTTTTCATCTCAAAAATGACACCGGGCAAACTTGCCAGCCAAAATATACTCCGGCTGGTGGTGAAGCAATTGGCGGGAATTGATTTCCCACCCTGATGATTATGAATAATATCTCTATTTAAAGGTCTGGAGGATCGAGGAAGAGGAGGAGGTGACCTGGCTGAGTCCTTCGCCAGACTGATCCTGGGGGCTGACCCGGCCATCGCCAGGGTTGGGGCGGCTGGGACACCCGGTCCTCCCCCGGGCCCACAGGGCTCCGGCCTGTCTGCTCTCCCGGGGCTGGACCGACCCAGAGGTCTGCCCCCGCCCTCCTCCATCCCACATCCTTCTCACCCTCACCAGCCTCCCCATCACACCCAGCTGCCTCCCGGGCCCTCCGCTGCAGGTGAGGATAGTGGTGGTGATTTGTCTCTTCTTTCAGAGAGACAGTTGGCGATGAATGATATGCTATATCCTTTGCTTTGCTCCCATCGGTGGGTATTTTGATGATGATGAATTCATCATTCCCTAGACTTGACTTCTTCCTGGTTGGAGATCTCAGAATTCAGGAAAGTCACTGAAATCTGACCTGAACTGTGTTGCAAGTGGGCAGCTTGCATCTCCCGTCTCTTATGACAAGAACGTAGTAGTACTCAGTTTCGCACATAGACTGGTGCCAGAGTTTCATCAAACACTCTGTCCTCTTCTCACATATTCTGCTGTTCTGTGCACCACTTAACGTGTTCTTTAATTCACTACTGTTCTACTGTACTCTACTCCAGGTCTCCCCCCCTGGCCCTCCTCCCCCGTCCATGCTAACCTACCAGCAGCAGCAGCACTTAATGCGCAGAGGGACCACTCCCATGGGCCAGGTTGGCATCTCTGTCTCATCTATTGTTCAGCATCAGATTTTGTTTTTTCTTTCTTTAATTATTATTTACTTTGTTTATTCTTACAGCAGATACAGTTTAGCCAATGCACTTAGCTGTAGTTAAGTTAAGCAGTCTTTCATTTCATGTATTGGCGCTAAGCAGTAGAGTTTAAGGCTCGTTTCCAGTATTGCATGTATTTTTGGGGGCAACAATTACCGCTACAATTAATGCATGTAGCGGTGGCGTTTAAATCTCTTTAGTCACTCCTGTTTATCCTCTCTCTCTCTTCCCCCCTTGGTCTCTCAGATTAATTCTCACAGTATCTGGGAGAACAGTATGGGTTTCGGGCCGGTCAGCATCACCCCTGGATTGGTCACCCACATGGAGGTGAGAGACGCTTTCCTCTGCTCCCCTCTCTAACTGAAATGTCAGTTTGGTTGGGAACATGACTGAGTGATAGGACGCTTGGTTAGGTGACGCCCCGTTTGCTCTGCTACACGTCTTCAACTTCACCACATGGCAGCACCCACTTTCCTCTGCAACGCCTAGCCGTGCAATGAGGACCCCACAGTAGAAATGTTTTTGCCATAAGGGTGTATGCAGTAGACTTGTTAATTTAGCATTATGTTGTACTGCAGGCTACATTATCCAGTAGGGTCGTTGTGGATAGGACATATTGTCTGTCTTGTATTTCCCTCATACTTTGTTTCGATCTTTCCCCCTCCCAGGACAGTCCACTAATGTCCATCATCAAGGAGGTGGGCCTTCCCAAGCGGCCGCCTCCAATGAGGAGTGACGAGGGACGGGACTTGTCAGAGAGGGTGCCGCCTCCACGGTCTTCCTCCCCCGTGATTGGCTCCCCTCCGGTGAGGGCGGTGCCTATCGGGACTCCGCCCAAACAGCCAATGAGCCACGCCCTTAATCATCAGGTTAATTGGGGACTATGTTTTCTCTGATAGTGTCACATTTTATTAATGTGCAGCTCCATGTAGTATTTACCTAGCTGTATCATGTAGTGGTGTTACTTCACTTTTCCCTATGTACTTTGTTGTATCGGTGTTAACCCCTTCCCTCCTCTGTGTGTAGATTCACCACCCCACGGCAGTTCATGTGAGAGCCCCGGTCCAGCACAGATACCCTCCTCCCTTCCCTGATCGTCTGTCACCCAACACCCTCCTCAATATAGCTGTGAGTCGTTCCTCTCCTCCATCACACCTTCACCTTATCCATCGCTCTGCATCCTCCCTCTCTCGTTCCACCCTCTCCCCTTAATGCCGTCCAACCCCTCTCTCTCTTTGCAATCATGCCGGTTCAAGATGGCTGCTGACTGTCCAATGAAATTGTTGGATATCTTACAGCGCATGTCCAGACCCGTTCTCTACATCCATCCACCTGACTGAGAGCAGCTAGCGATAATGAAGACGCCGTGTGAAAAGGCTGGAAAAGCAAACCGCTGCACCTGAAGGAGTGCAGTGAGGTTGAGCTTATCTAGAAGTCGAGGCAGTCTTGTAAGGGGAGCAGTGTCCAAAATGAACCCTTTGTTTTTCCGTTTGCCAGCCCTTGGCAGTCAGGACAATGTCCTGCCAGGAATAATGTCTACCAGCCAAAGTAATTAATATCATTTTTTTTTTTTATAGAAATCTCACCCTGCCTGTTTCTCCAGGCGGTTAGTTGGCCAGTGTGACGGGTGACTCTTACTGATTTATCCATGGCAAGTGTTGATTTCAGACCCTAATGGGGAGGATGAGACGGTCAAAGTGAAGACCATATGACATTCTAGCATTGCTGCGTTTCCTTCTCATCTTTACGCTATCGATGCTACAGCTAGCGCTCGGCTAGCTCTGACCGTCCATCAGACGTTAATGACTGTTTACTCCCAGTCTGAGTCAGTTCCTGTCTACCCCCCCCCTCCACCCATCCATCATTTCATTTTTATGCCCCCCACCTCTACCTAACCTCTACCGTCTCCTCCATACGCTCTTCTCTTTCCAGCCCCCAACATTTTTTCCATCCTCTCCCACACCTCTGTCTTTCTCTCTCTCTACACGTTTCCCTCGATAACAACACCTCGCCCTCGTCTCTTGGTAATTCTGGATGGATTTTGCTCTCGTCTGACCGGAAGTGTCTTTGTGTTCAGAACTCTCCACTGTGTCGCGGTCCGTTCCCTCCTGGCGTCGGTCCGGTTCTGTCCCAGATCCAGCGGGCGCAACTGCTCAACTCTCAGGTTGGTACGCAGAAGACATGGACACACACACACACACACTTTTTATTTCAGTTATGTACCAATGACTCCATCTCAACGTTCAGGTGTGCACCAATGGCCTCAGATAGCAACACAGTCACACTCAAAGAAATATTGGAGCGATATCCTGAGAATAAAATGAAACTTTGACTGATCTGATGCTGTGGGCAAATTCAGCAGTAATGGGGAACAGCATTTATGCTTGATGTGCAAAACAACAGCAGTCAAACTATACTAAGACAGGAACAAATGAATTAAAGATGTATGGTATAATAAGAAAGTATGAGAATGAAGAAAAGGGCTACTGGTACAGTACTTTTAATAATACTTAATTTGAATCTATCTGACTGTTACTGTAAGACATTGTAACTCAAAACAACTTTGAAATGTTATTTGGTGGTAAACGTAAAATAATTCTGACTGCTGACAGCTGAAACCAACCGTTTGTTCAGTTCTAAACTCTGTTTGAAAGCAGGAATGTTTGAGGAGTTAATTTCTAAGTCCTCCTGCTCTCGGTCTCCCTCCCTCCAGGTGGCAGGTTTTCCCCGGGGCGGTCCGGCACCTCCCTTGTTACCGGGCGGCGGTGGTTTCAGGCCGTTCTTCGGCGGCCCCCCTCCTCCACACGGTCACCGGATGGGCCCGCCGCCTCCCCACATGCCCCCTAACCACACCCCACTCATCCGACATAACACCACCCACCTCCACCCCCAGCACCGCCGCATGCTGACCCAGCGCATGCAGAGCAGAGGAGGAGGGTAAGTGTGTGTAATGTCACCCCGGTGGGGTCAGGGTAAACACTTCCACAGAGCAAAGCATTGTGGGTCAACTGGTTGTAAAGATGGAGTCTGTCTGTCTGTCTGTCTCTCTCTCTCTGCAGGGACCGTGGTAGGGTGGGGGGGGACAGGCGCAGCAGGGACCCCTACAGTAACTTGATGACCCAGAGAGAGAAGGAATGGGTGGCCAAGATCCAAATGATGCAGCTTCAAAGTACCGACCCGTACCTGGACGACTACTACTACCAGGTTGGTGGAGGATTTGGTTAGTTGGTTAGTTCTTTAGCCGTCTTGTCCGTATACTCGTTAGTTTCTTCTTCGTTAGTTAGTTAGTTTAAACTTTTGGGGACGTGGAGATTTGGGACGTCGCAGCAGCAGAGAATAGGCTACAGATCAGGGAGGAACCTGTGCATAGTTAGAATTTACAGTACGTTGGGTGGATAAACACTGAAGACTTAAAGTGTGTGTGTGTGTGTGTGTGTGTGTGTGTGTGTGTGTGTGTGTGTGTGTGTGTGTGTGTGTGTGTGTGTGTGTGTGTGTGTGTAGAACTACTATGAGAAGATGGAGAAGCGTCAGGAGAGGGATCGAGACAGCAGCAAGAAGGAACACACCACCAAACTCATTACGCCTCAGGTCGCCAAGGTTGAACACACCTACAGACCAGGTAGGACACACACACTAAAATATGATTAGCTCATGATGAATGATCCCCAATGTCGTACCGGAGTTGCCTGTTGCGTTTTGACCCGTGTTTGTTTGTGTGTGTGTGTCTACAGTTCAGTTTGCAGGCTCTCTGGGTAAGCTGACGGTCTCCAGCGTCAACAACCCCCGCAAGATGATCGATGCTGTGGTGACGTCTCGCACCGACGACGAGGTCCGTCTGCATTTCCTCCTTTCCTCCTTAGGCTGTGGTCACTCTGTTCTTTGTATTAGGAGGTCCAGGCACCGCAGGTTGATCCGATCTCAACAAAACTCTGCTGCCCAGAAAGTCTAAACTGTGTAGGGTGACGCACAAAATGTGTTTAAGGCGAAGACACACAAACGGGAAGGAATGCACAGTTCCTTAATGCCTAGATGTTCAAGCAACCACATTTCCTTGAAATGTTGGACTTGGACTTAAAAGTGTGTCGGACCATGTTTGGTTGCGACTATAGCTTTTACTACAAAGCCAAAATTGACAAATTTTCAAATGGCAACTTTCGCCAAAATGTTCTGTCTTTGAGATATAGACCTTTTTTCAGAATGATGAATCCAGCTTATATTATATTGTGCTGATTAATATGAAAAAACAGAACAAAGTCAAATGCACCATCAGCTGGTGATGGTCAGCAACTTTTTGTTTACGTTGTGAAATAGAAAATAGATACGTGCGTGTAATTTTGTTTGACGGAGCAGCTTGTTTGCTTTGGTGATGATTGGCCAATCAGCTGCCTATGTAGCATCAAACCCCCACCTCCCCTCACTGTAATTGGTCAGCACATAGTCATCCATGTCATGTGACTTTCCAGCATCACCTCCATTCACCTTGCAGCCGCTCCACATTGACTGGAAAAGAACTGGCAGTTTGAATGAATGCTAAATAAAGGAAACCATTTCTCCCATGGCCAGTCCTATTGGTCAGTTTGCCTGGCCGTTTGTCTGTCTGATACCTCCCAGTAACTGTCTGTCTGCTTCCAGGAGAAGAGGGAGAAGCAGGTTTGGAACAAGAGGAGACAGATCCTCTACACGGTGGAAAAGGTATCGCCTCTCCTTCAAACGTCTTTTTAAAAAAGCTCAATGCATCCAGATCGTCAAATGTTACAATAAAATTGTCTGTCCCTTTCTCCCTGCACCCCCTCCCTTCTGTTGTTTCTCCCTCTTGTTCCTCTCTCCTCCCTCCCTATCCTCCAGATGTACAGCTTGCTGTTGGAGGTTCAGGACTTTGAGAAGCGTTTTGTCCACACACCGGAGGAAGAGAGGGAGGCTCTGCTGGAGCAGCATAAAACCAACACCCTGCAGCTCTGCAATTCCCTACGGGAGAAGGAGTGGGACGACCGGTAGGAGGGAGGGAGGCACAGATTTGGGAAATGGGACAGAAGAGATTTTGGTAGACACACAACACAAAACTCACTCTGCCCTATCTCCCTGTCTAATAACAGAGTGAGTGACGAGCAGTGTGTGATGATCATGTCAGTGAGGAAGGGGAAGCGGCTCGTCTCCAGGCTCCTCCCCTTCCTGCCCCCGGCTCAGGCCACCGCCGTTGTCATGGCGATTGCCCGCAACCTGCCTGCCCTGGCCAAGAAGGACAAGCAGGAACAGGTAACCAACTCTCACACACTAAACTCACTTACAGTCAAACGTGCGTCGTTCCAGGCTGCTCAAGGCCATTGTGCAAGAATATTTTTGTTAATCAGTTTCCAATATTGCGGTGTCTGACCTCCTGCCATAGATAATCCCTCAGATCCTTTCAGAAAATGACACTGATGCAATTTTGTTTAACCCAGTGCTGTCCTGACTATTGGAGCAAATGGATTGTAAAAAGAGGTTACAAATGTCATATCCTGAAGAAAGCTGTGGGCGGACTGCAGGTGGTCAAAAAAGTAATACGATGGGGAGAAGAGACTCTAGTTTTAGTTTTAACAGCAACAAATATGCAATGGCAACCTGTGATGCCCTCCTTCCTCTCTTTCCCCTTCCTATCCAGGTACTGTGCTGGTTGGTGGAGCCGGTTGCCGTGGTGATCCAGTCGTTGTCAAGCCCCGCCCTCACAGACTTGCTGCAGGAGCTTCAGGGTAGTGAGGGCCAACTGGCCACAGTACTGCACAACAAGGTAAACACACACATCCCCCTACCCCCTGTCAAATGAGTTTCCATGGACCGAACCAAACTAACCTTTCCCTGCAGAGATTGAGGCTATTCACAGGCAGCTTGATCTGAATGTCGGTAATTATCTAGTGGGCGACAGGATATACATTTTGACGTAAACATATTTGCTTTTATTTGAAAGTTAATATGGAGGAGGACAATTCCTTAAGCTGAATAAAAAACCATGATCGCGGTCAAACAAAATAATTAGTTAGCTCCTATAATCGTGATCTTTATTATGCCATTATTGCAGCAGCGCTAACGTTGTCTGCATCTGACCAGTAATCTACAGAAATGAGGAAAAAATACACAAAGGGCCCTGAAGTGCAAGGTGCATCGCTGATAGCTGTGTTTTGAAGTGGTTAAAGGTGGATTTTCCTGTAGTGAACTATGAAAACCTACACGCTCTGCTCTAGTGTATTGCCCAGCGATCAACCAACTATTGGCACCTCTCCACTACACTATAGGACTGTAGCTACATGACCGGTACACATACTGTTCAGCAGTGTGTGCACCGAGGCCCCACACGGGACGTTTGGATCCAATACCACAAGAACCAAACGACCAGCGCTGTCTGACCAGTGTGTCATTAAAATGAACACCGCAGAGTAACATGCACACGCACCTTTTTTTAAAGCTTGGCATTTGCTGAAGTCGCCACCTCTTTGTCTCTGTCGGTCTAGTTTGGTGTGACACTGCTGTATCTGATCCTGAGTGAAGGAGAGAGGATGCAGAGCTCCGACCCCAACTGTCAACTCATGGACGACAATCGCTGGTGAGATGTAGCACTTGCAGACTGAACACGCAAGTTCTGACACTGACTCAACAGACACTAACTCAACACTTGATTTTTTTTCCTCATTCCCCCTCCTTTTTTCCATTTCCCCCTCATTTCTTTGCCGCTCTCCATCTCTTCCTCTGTGCTCTCCTTCACTTCACTCCCCCCCCACCCCACCCAGGACTGAGTTGGTGTTTTCGGTGACGAGGGAGTTGCTGAGCGTTCCCTCCTCGTCCCTCTCGCCTCCCCTCTTCACTCCTCCCAACCTGCTCTCCCTCTTCTCGCGTTACGTCGACCGGCAGAGGCTGGAGCTGCTACAGGACAAGCTACAGTGAGTGTTTTTGTATTTGTTTTGGGTGCTGAATTCAGCAGTGGGTGCACAAAATGTGAAAAATGTTGTTTTTCTCCGTCTTCCCCAGGATCTCGGCATTGTCCAGGTAGAAGTTACACATTGAGACGACCCTATCCCCCCCCACCCCTCCTCACTTCACGCAGCCCTTTCTGTGTGTGTGCGTGTGTGTGTGTGTGTGTGTGTGAGAGAGAGAGAGAGAGAGAGAGAGAGAGAGGGAGAGAGAGAGAAAGGGAGAAAGGGAGTGGTGTGGGTGTCCTTGAGGTGCATCTATGGCAGATAATGATTTTAATCCAGCAGAATCTCTAGTCACTTTTGTTTTTCTTTGTGGTGTGTGTGTGTGTGTACATGAGCGAGCGTGTGTGTGTGTGTGTGTGTGTGTGTGTGTGAACGACTGGGACGCAGAGAGCGAGTGAGAGTTGGGCGGTTTGAGCTGAGACAAATGGAATCTGCATTTTTAAATATCTTGTTAACGATGATGCCTGTGATAAACCATCAAATTAAAAAGTATTTCTATTGTATAAAACGGGACTGTGTGGTCTTTTCTTGCCCTGTATTGAAGGTTAAAACCTTGAAACACCCCAGGATGTGTGGGAAAGCACCAAGACTGCTAGTAGAGTGGCAGGAAAAAACGTGCATGGGGACGAGATGGATTCAATTCATACTGGCATTTAAACATACAGGCTTTAACACTGGAGAAATGTCTCCACAATGGATACTTGACTCATTTCACATTAAATTAGAAACTATAGCCATCAGTTTTTATTTAACCAGGGAGGTGTGGTGTATTAAAAATCTATCTCCTAAATTACAGCTCCAGCATATAGGGAGAGAAAGTACTCCATTTGTACAAACTGATTGTGTGACAAAGGGATTATTTACAATTGTCTGGCAAATTATAGTCATGGATGTGCTGCGTTTGTCAGAAATGACAGCCATGCTGGTACATACTTGGCCTTCAGTATAGGGTTGAATGTAGCATGTTGCTATTTTTCCATATACTGCATATTAACCAGGGTTCCTACACAGGTTTGGAAATGTATGGAAAAATAACTAATTTCCATGTGTTAATGTTTGGAAATTGTGCAAAATGTTTTGGAAGAGTGGAAAAAAATCTTGTTCTGTGGTTTTAGACCCTGTCTGTATAGCTAATAGGGGCTAGGTAATATGACCACCCCCATGAATCACATCGAACACCAACCGAAACCTTCAAGTCAAGAAATTAGAGTGGAAAAAGTGTTCTGAAATGGAAACAGCGCAGGAGCCCTGCCTAACTCTGCAGTACACTTGGATGGATGGATGATACAGTGAGCCCGCTATGCACTGTATTATTATTATTACTTTATTACACGGACGAATGAGACAGTCAGCTTGGACAGGACTGCAGATGGTAAACAGGTAAACAGATGAGCATCTTGACCCTGCCTCTTCTCCGCCTGGATTCAGTGCTGGGACCATCCAGCTCTGTCATCCGTAGTCGTCTGGGCTTTGGCCCCCTGGTGGCCTGGAGAGACAAAGCAGGAAGAGTCAAAGTACAATGTCTTGCTAACAATAATCACAGAACACTAAGCGTGGATTTGGGTCTGAGAGGGTTTGAGAGCGATCATTAAATGTAGTAGTTACAGATTTAACGGAAAATGTGAAGAAAAACTACTACCATCTCCAACTGTTACATTTGAAGGAATTGTCGAATTTAACATCAGCGAATCATTGTCAAATAAATAGTGATAACTTGGTCTAACTACCATAAAGAAATGAGACCATGGTGGAGATGATTGGTGGACTCTGTCTCACGCCAATGGTATTGTTAGTGCTAGTGTTCCTCTAAATTAAGACTACATTTCCCATAAATCTTGTTGCTTTGCTTATCCAGTCAAAGTCTAATCTATGATGGTCTTGTTTGTTTATGGTAATTAAAATGAATGTGGTAATGGCAACTTATTAAATTTAATGCTACACATGGCACCTTGAATTATTTTTGAATTATTGAATTATTTTTTTTATGAGTGATTTACAGTGGAATAAGAAGAATAAGCTTTAATTTATTGATCACTGAACACATGGCTGATTTGTTTTTTAAATCTCAGAGGCCTAAACCTGAAATTTGGGAATATGTCTCACCTGCACAGACTACCTCAACAGCAGAGGACGAAGGCCACACATTCACGGTTCCACAATGCATCAGTGCAGACTCAGACCCATCACAGTCAGAGAAGAAACGCCACATAGGTTGCTTTTCGAAAACGCTAACCCCTTGGGTTGAAACAGCAGAACCGCAGCGCAGCTGTCTGCACACTATAGCAGCATGCTTCAGGTCCCAGACCGTGGGCCGAAAGCCCACCAGGTGTGTTTTGTATCCAGCTCCGTCCTGGTAGTGCACCACCAGTCTACCAGCGCAGCCGCTGCCTCCGTCCAACATCACATCGTCGCGCTCTGGTCAAAGATGAGACGGTGAAGCTCTACTTAGTGATGATCAGCCAGCATAGTTTAAAGTGGATTTCACAGCTATTGTCTAGATTAGACTTTTTTCTATCTTCACTTGTCATTTAAGTTTTAAAATGGTCCCCTTTCCAGTTTTATGATTTGTACAAGACAGCAGTGATTTGAAAGCTAGAAATTGTCATCCTACCTGTGACGGTGAGAGAGAGGCTCTGGCTCTCAGAAGAGAAGTTGCGATTAAAAACGTAGTTGTGATAAACGCAGCTGTAGTTCCCTTGGTGAGCGTAGTCTGCAGCAGGAAACAGGAAGTGGGCGGAGTGATTGACAGCTGGCAGGGTCTGGGTGTGGGTTTGGTTGAAGAGGAGGGTGAAGTGGCCTCCTGGGTATTGTGGTTGGACGGAGCAGCTGATGGTGAAGCTTGAGCCCATGGAAATATCCACATCCTGCTGCTGGTCCTCAGGGAGCCCATCCATGAAGGAATAAAGAGTTATGTTAGGTTGAAGCAGGAGATCTGCAAATACGGGAGAACAAAGTTTAATTTTAAAAATGTCCGGCCCAGACAGCTCAGTCAGTAGAGCATGAGACTCTGTCTCAGGGTTGTGGGTTCAAACCCCACATAGTGTCATCTATTACCTTTGTAAGTCACTTTGGATAAAAGCGTCTGCTAAGTGACTGTAATGTAAAAACCAGTAACTTTACAACCACAAGCAGGTATGTCATCTCAAGCCTACTGTTGATCCCATTTTGAAATGTTGTGAACAGATAACTGGTACGCTGCCTTTCTCAGAATAGAAGCATTGGCCATGGTGTCCTGATGTCAAAGGTGTTTGGCGTCTTCATTCTGACATCAGCTGAATATATTCATTGCTGACATTGCTCACCTGAGCAGACCACCTCAACGGTGGCAGAGGAACGCCACGTCTTCACTGTTCCACAGCCCATCAGTGCAACCTCGGAGCCGTCACAACCAGAAAAAAAGCGCCACGTCGGCAGAGGGTTAGCGGAGCCATGTATTTTTGCGGTTGAAACAGCAGAGCCACAGTTGAGCTGTTTGCACACCACAGATGCTTCCCTCATACTCCAGGAATCCCAGTAGCTCATTGGTCTCCACTCTCTCTGATGCCCCACCTCCAGTCTACCAGTACAGTGGCTGTCTCCATTCACCAACTTCACATCATTTAGCTCTTGAACAAAAAATAAAGAGCACAACACGTTACGAAAGCTGACTCATAAACCATAGGGATTATTCTTATCAAATCTGGCTGGATTTGGATGTTTTGTTACTTAAAAGCCTCAACCTTGTACATAGAGAAAGCGCGACTTCGGCTTAGAGAAAAGCTCTGGGGCTTCATCATAGCTGCAAGTACATCTATAGGTCCCTTCGTGGGTGTCGTCTGCAGCAGGAAACAGGAAGTAGGCAGAGTCATTGACAGCTGGCTGGGTCCACTCGGTGCAGGGTTTGCCGTAATCGTCAAATGTAAGGTGGAAGGAGCGTATGGAGTAGGGAAATGCTTTAGCAGAGCAGGAGATCGCGAAGCTGTGGCCCTTGAAAAGCCGTGATGTGACGCCACTGCTGGATGAATACAGGATGATGTCAGGTGGATCTGGGTGTCCTGCAGACAGAAGTAGAGAGAGAGAAAATAACCCTAAATAACAAAATCTGCTCCAAAGAACCTGTCGGTCCTTACAATGCCAAATCCAAATCCCGTAGAGCAGAATGTGTTTCGCAGCTGTAAGCTGATATTGCTGCTGATTGCTGATATTCAACCTGACAGACAATCTTTACGCATAGGAAGATAGTGATACGAGAGGTCATGGCCCCAGAGGGTGTGGTGTTTGAATGGTGTAAATTGCATGCCATCCAAAATGGCTATGCCTGGTTTTGTTCAGCTAGCATGGTAAAAAAAAGAAAAAGAAATAAAAGTGTGATTTAGAAAACTTGGTGGTCCTCCAACAGTTTGAGCTATGCAATGATGGATGCAGTGAAATATTTGACTTATTCAGACATGCACAGCCATATTGTTTTTATATCAAAAGTAGAACGTGAATCATTACCCTTGCACATTAGTGTAGTCTGGCCGCTTGAGCAAGTGCTCACAGCTGAGTCAGAGGTCGCACAGTCCAGGAGACGATTCTCTCTGCCAGTACAATTGAACTCTTTGCTCCAGATGGGTGCTGAAGATGTCCAATGGTGGGTGTGGTAAAACCCACATCCAAGCTCTCTACAAATAACCATTCCATCCTTCCAGTCTACGTTATCATGACACACCGAAGCCCACGTCTCATCAGACTTCACCTGCAATTTGCCCTTGCAGCGGCCAGGCCCGTTCACCATCCTCACAGACTCTGGAGAAAGAGCGAGAGTTGGAATGTGCAATGATGGATGATGCTACAAATGAGGAAATGTGTGTGTGTGATGCCTGTCGCATGAACAGATTAGAGAGATTCATAGATTTTGTGCTACTGTACCTGCACAAGTCACATTTATGCTGGAGCCCGAGGTGCTCTCCCTCCAGTGTTCGCACAGGTCCTCTGACGACCAATGCTCAAAGCACCTGCCTGAAATCTCCCAAGCGTGTTGACCCTTCGACAAACGGCTTCTCGATGTTGAGATGGCTGAGCCGCAGTCCAGGTTCCTGCAGACGATGGAAGCCTCACGCAGGTCCCAGTACAACTGCAAATCGTGCAGCTGTCTCCACTCTCCCTGGTACTTTCCTTCCAGTATGCCTTCACAACGGCTTTCTCCTTCCACCAGTCTCACATCGTAAGGCTCTGGGCGGAGATGAGAGAGCTGCCCATCAACTGCAGCCTCACCTTATCTTATGTGTGAATTGTATAATAAATCTTTAAAACGCGTAACATTCACAGAAAGTCACAAAGAATAGGACTCCGAATGATGGTGGGCTACCTGCAGGGTAGACTAATCCACTAGCCACTTTCACTATTTTACCAACCAGATAGAACGGGATTCCAAATGACTGATTAATTAACAAGACGAGAGTCATCCCCAGAAGTTCTGTTTTTGATGCAACATTTGGATTGTTGATGTCAATATATTGTAGTGTGTTTTACAGTTATAAATTCACACTATCTCTTGTAACAAAGGTTTTTGGATCGAAGCTCCCAATTGCTGATATTCAATAACTTCCCCCTAGATGTTTATTATTTTTATATATATATAAGATTATTTTGGGGTAAGTTTTCATTGGACAGGCACTAAAACTAATAATAATAATTAAAATAATAATTCTAATAATAATATGAATACTTATGAATACGTGTTGAATCTGATAATATTTCATTAGAATCAATTCAGGTTAAGAGCTTCCCACAGACAACCAGTGTAGTATTGATCAATTTTACAATAAATATGCAATCAATCAAATGGAGATCCATCATATCAGAGATGGATCATACTGGACCGGACCAGATATGATTTTTAATAAAGACACAATATTGGCTCTATGGTTCAATTGAACTATAACACAGAGAGCCTATGTGCTGGTAATATATTTACTGGTCTCTATTTAGATTTGTACCTCTACATATGACTCCAGCGGCTCTACCAGGGTTGCAGGCACTGCTGGTTGATGTGGCACAGTCCTGGAGCAGGGACTCGTTGCCTGCACACTGGAACCGCTTGGACGACATTGGACCTTCTGTTCCTACAAACAACCATCCTGTGGAGGAAAAAGCCCCGCAGCCGAGCTCCCTACACACCACCTTTGCAGCTTCAGCGTCAAAGCCAGTGTCACAAACCGAGGTCCAGGACTGAGCGGACTTCACCTGTACATTGCCTGCGCACCGATCGCTTCCCATCACGAGCCGCACAGACTCTACAAATAGAGGAGGAACAAGGTGCATGTTAGTCCACAGAGCCTCTTTCCTAATGGGATTTGTTTTGGGATCCATTCACTTGTGGGATTCAGTGTTGGGATGAAATAATCTGTAATCTCTCCCATATAAAATATTGTATATCCAGGGAAGGCATGCCAACCAGACATGTTAAGCCTTCACGCTCACCTACATTTCAGCAGTATTTGTTTTAGATAGGCGGATAGTTTAATGCCCATCCTGGAGTAAAAACATCCAGTGGGAAAAGCCTGGATGGGCTTTGCGGTGTGAAACAGGCCCAGAACAAAGGACATCAGTGATAAAGGTAAAGGGGGAACGTGATTGTAAAGATTATGGGGTGAACATTTGATTTGGTAAGTTGATTTGGGCCTGAGAAAATGTTCTGTTATATGACATGAAAATACGTCATGATGCCAAAATATGCCATGAGTGTTTGTGTTTTACCTGAGCAGATCACCTCCAGGCTGGAGTTTGAAGTATCTTGACCCTGGACCTGGACGATTTTTCTACGGTCTCCTGAAGCTTTGCACTCCCTCAGGGTGGACTCAGTGCCATGGCAGTTAAATTGAACCTCCCATGCCGAGCGATGGGTAGAATCGCTGGGGTTGTGTGTTAAGGAAATAACAGAGCCACAGCCCAGCTGTCTACACACCACTTGTCCATAGTTGACCTTGGCAATGGCGTTGACAGACATATACTTGGCATTCATCGTTCTCCACTCTCCCTGGTATTTCACCTCCAGCCTGCCGGAGCAGTGGCCTCCTCCTTCCACCAGCCTCACCTCATCAGGTGCTGGACAGAGACAAAAGATAGTGAAGCTCTGATTTAGTTTAATAGATGTAGTCTGATTTGGTAGAGCGGGTGCATGTTGTGCAATTACACATGACACATTTTTACACACTGAGTGAGTACTGATGTACAGATTTTACATTTTCCTACATTTTTACCGCCGCCCACCAACCTCACGTCACATCATCACTGAACAGAGGTGACAGAGAGTGAAGTCAAGAAGAAGAATTTCTGTCACCTCAGCAAGATCTACAATGGTGTGATGTTTCTAACGGCTTCTTGATGTGATTTTCTTGACCTAAAGGTAGGTCAAGAGTAAACTTGGTTTTCAGTCTTCAAAGACAAAGTGAGTATAATAAAGTGAGTGTAATAAGATCTTTGTGGACTTCACCTCTTATACTGATACTGAAACAACACTATAAAGAAAAATATCCCCAATTCTGATAATGATGCATCAAATTATTATTCTTTTTTAAATAATACTTTATTGTGTCTTCATTATTTTCAGAATTTCAATAATCTTGCACATATAGATAGACACCCATTTTTTATTTTATATTGACATAGGGTCAAAAAAGTGAGAGAAGAAAGGCTCCCATCCCAGCGCCCACTCTCCTGATTGGCTGTTCTTTGATCCTTAATAACTTTTGAACCGTTTGTTGTAGAGTTGTGGGTGAGCTAGTTGGACTCAGGCTACGTCCACACTATTTAAATTTTAAAACTCATACTCATCTCTCCGTTTTTACCCCCAAAACGTAGCTTTTAGAAAATTTGAAACAACAAAGACTTTCGAAAACGATGACGTTTCACTGATGTTTCACTGCTTTACTGTCACTTGATCCAGCCATGAGCGACGACCAACTGTCGTTCTCAGCAAACATTGCATCAGTGACACGCAGTGACAACAATACAAACAATATCACCTATAGCTGATAGTGATGCATCAAGTTATTGTTTTAGGGGGAATTTGGACTCAAAATCTTACGGATTCTCCCCTACACGTGCTTTGAGTATTTTAAATGATGTAGAACATGACTAGATTTGTTTTTTTTGCTCTAGTAGTCAAATGTCCTGAAGTAGCAGCAGTGCCTCTATAAACGTAAAACAGCCTACTTCTGTCCTCCAGTGCCTGTAAGACAATCTGTATCTCCAGTTATAGTCACATACCATCAGACTGACCTGTGCTTGTTTTAAAGCTGGAAGTCTCTGTCACCAGCAGAGCAAAACAGAACAAGAACAACATCGCAGATGGCAGTCTGAAAACCAAGACCTGCTGGCTGGAAAGCATTTGCATTTTGCTCCGGTTACATGAAAACACAAACCTAAACCTATACCTTCCACTGTGGCGCCTCACTTGGTAAACACAGCAGGGGGAATGTACTCTGTACTCTTTAGTAGCCTACAGTCCAGGTTGCATAGTGGCTTCTCCAACCCGCCTCACTGTCTGACCACCACAAATGAAGTGAACTGTTTTTGTGATGTTTCTATTGTTTCTATCTGAACTCAACCTTCAGGGCCAAGGCTCAACGGGGGCCTGCAATCCCAAGGTGTCACTCAATATCCAACCTGGATGATAATAACAAAAATACACTTACATCAATCAATCATTACCTTGTTTTACATGCCCAGCTGATTCCTGTTTACACATTTTATAGTCAAAAAGGGGATGCTTTCAGTGATGTGGTGGAGGGTAAACCCACCTAAACTCAGTTTAGCCACATTTCTATTTGTAGAATAGAGTTTACCTTTTCAGGCTGATATAAATCTTTAATGATATCAATTTATGCTGACTAGAGACCAATATATGGAGTCGGTGTCGACCCTTGACCCCACCGCCTCCATATGTCGACCCTTGACCCCACAGTGTGACTGGCCATTTTGCTAAGTTAAGTAAAGTAAAGTGTTGATGTCATCATCATGGAGAACAAAAACATACTACATACAGTATTAACTTCATAAAACGAAAACATAGATGTGATTAACAACTCTAGTTGCGTTGGCGGTAGCCTTCTGAGTCCAAATTTGGTCTTGTAGGTTTTAAAATTGCCAGAAGTACCACCAGGGAGCATTCAGCCCAAATATTCCCTCTAAACTAATAGTTTGATGAGCTACATCTACTAACTTTTCACATTGACCAGATAATAATATATTACCAGCCATCAGCCATTCCACCACTTTGTCCCCAGGAATGTGGTCAACATTCACAACATTAAAACCACTGGTGAAGTGAATAACATCTTGTTACAATGCCATCTGTCTAGGTGTGGGATATATTGGGAAGCAAGTGAACAGTCAGTTCTTGAAGTTGATGTGTTTTAAAAATAGGCAGGCACAAGGATCTGAGCGACTTTGACACAATCCAAATTGTGATGGCTAGACAAATGGGTCAGAGCATTTCCAAAAACATTACCGCCCGAACAGGGACTTGAACCCTGGACCCTCAGATTAAAAGTCTGATGCTCTACCGACTGAGCTATCCGGGCTCTGACAGAGAAAAGCAGCACAGATCAACTTCAAGGGAACACACAAGGGAAGTGCCAGCTCAATTAACGGAAACTAACAGGACTGGACAGGACTAAAACAAATCTAAGCCGTCTGTGTCTAGAAAGCCGTTAGCTGTGTTAGCTGGAACAAGCTATCGTAGGGTAAACAGCCAACACCGACCCAGACCGAGTAGCTCCCTTTACAGAATTAGGTGGCGATATACACTAGGACAGTCAACCCTCCCCCCGGTACAAAAGGAGTTGAAGCGGTCATTACGTAACTCACGTCGCGCTACGTCACCACGTCATGTTGGCTGCAAATAATATTACTTACTCTTAAGTGGCCTGACTAAAATGAAAAATGAACTTACGTAGCAGCAGCGCCTCTATGAACTATGTCTATTTCCGTTCGACAATGTGTACCTCCAGTCAGTTACACACCGTCAGACGAGATGTCTGCTCCGACGTTGGCTCTGTTTCACTGTCAACGTTATTTGTAGTAATGCCCCGGTCATCAACAGGTGGCTCCGTGGCGCAATGGATAGCGCATTGGACTTCTAGTCAAACACTTGAGAGGTGATTCAAAGGTTGTGGGTTCGAGTCCCACCGGAGTCGCATTTTTGTCTTTGCTGACAAGCTTAAAATCTGGGTATGTCAGTAAAACGCTCTATCTCAAACGACACAATGGCATGGGTAGTTCCTCTTGAAAACCTGATGTACGCGATTGTCTACCTGTAATCTTTTCTCAGTAGGACACTCACAATTTTACTCAAGGTCCCGAATCATTAGAATAGTTGATTCGAGTTAAAAAAAACAAAAAAAAACCTTAAAAACACTGTTATATACCCTTGCATTTTTGCAGTTTTCATATATATATATATATATATATATATATTTTTTTTTTTTTCTGAATCTATTGTTAGAAAGTCACGATTCAGCTGGCATCATTATTTGCCCTTTTGACGTTTGGAAAAAATGAAAATGGTAATAATAAAGGCTTCGATGTTCCTGTTTTCGCAGCAGATTTTTATAGAAAACACAGATTTTCCGGCAAAAACCTGAAAGATGAAAACAATTAACTTTAAATAGTATCGATTCCCTTTCATTATGCATTTTGCGTTTGTCCAAAGACAAGTTGACTACAGAAAACATTCAAAGCCAGGCCTACAAGTAGTTAACATGTAGTAAACGATAACAAAATCATAAAATAAAGTTCTGCTAATAAATATTATCACATGCACCAATCAAGCTAGCTACACTGCCAAATATACAATTACACATATTACAGAAGTCACTATTATTGGTAAAAGTTCACCTGACACATTACGTTTCCTCTTTGAGTAGTGGAATAATGGCCTCAACATTTAGAAAACGTTAGAAATGGCTAAATGTGATTGGCTTTCTGGGTCATTTTTCAGTTTTTGATTGATGGAAAATAATCGAAACATGAGACTATTGTTCACTTTGATTAGAAATGTTGGAGGTGACAGACATGACTGACGTCTTTTATGTGCTCTCAACTCTCAATTATATTTCTGACAGCATTTAAAGGCACCATTAGGCTACTATAGTTCAAAACGTTGAGTAGCTCAGTGGTTCCCAGATGCTTTTCATGTCAAGGCCTAGAGTGAAACCTCAGACATCCCTACAGTATACATTCTGTCACTGCCCTAACAGAAAATCTATGAAATCATAGTGGAATTAAACTAATCCTCATTTTGCTGTGGACCCCCCCTACCAACCTGCTGATGTGCAGTTTGACTGTTGTACTTAAACCACTAGATGGAGACTGGATTACACAGCCTCAGACAATGTTGCTTTTCCAGTCCTGCTGACTCACACTGAGAAAGAGCGCCAAAGTGATACCAGCATCTGTAATGGGCAACAAAGGGGCCAGAGGAGGCTAGACAGACAGACAGACAAAGTGAGCCAAGTGGATGCGCTGGTTTGATTCCCTTTCAGTCCCTCTTCAGTTTATCAGGCCAAAGCCGTCCACTATGGGAATGCTGAGGACATCAGTGGCCATTCTTCTACACCTGGCTGCCTCTCTGGCGGTAAGAAGCTACTACTCTAAATTAGTAAATTAGAGTAAATTAGGAGGCTTAGACGGCTTAGAGACAGGAAAGATTGTGTATGGGGGCTTTTACTCTCTTATGAAAAGGTGGAGTAGAGCAGTAATAAGTTTTCATGTGTTTAAATTATAGGGTAAGAGACTTAGATTCTCTAATTTGGTTCCCATGTTGAAACAGGTTGAAGAAGCCCTGATGATGAGTCTCCACCTCATGCAGTGTGTTGTTTCATTTCATCCTGTAGATTGTCTTTTGTTTATTTTTTGCATTTTGGTTGGCTTTTGCAGAAAATAATATTGTGATATATATGAGATAAAAAAAAAAATACTATAAAGTATGATAAAGTCACTATAAAGTCACTATTGAGTACCATAGGCACATTATGAGTCCCTATTATATAGGAATCACATTGAGAACAAAATGTATTCTAATGATTTTTCAATAAGACTAAATTGCAAATATTACAAGCAGCCAATAGGAAGGACTACAAAGGGTAAACAAACAAGCCAGGCAGGTAGGGGAGAGGGAATGTGAAGTTTGTCCTAAAGAGATGAGTTTTCAGGTTCCCACCGGTCCCATTATGGGCTTTCTGTCAGGGAATTTGATACATTTTCTGGGGAAGTCAGGGAATAGCAAGGAATTTGGTCACTGGGGCTTTCCAGGACTTCATCAGGGTGTATTTTACGAGGTCATGGATGCGCTCTGACTTATGCAAAGTCATGGTATAGTGTTTATTACCCCCTCACTCCCCCACCCCCATCCCCATCCCCCCCAGGCCCCGGTGCCATGTGAGGAGAAAGTGGGCCGTCTGGAAGCAGAGATCCAGGAGCTGATGGGAGTGATCTCCGACCAGCACCGATACATCCAGGAACTCCACAGCAGCCAGGCCCAGCAGCTGGAGTACATTCCCAACACACACCTCGGCAGTGGTAACCAGTACAGAGGTAGGTAGAGACTGGTTAGGGGAGTGTGTGTGTGTTCCTGTATATCTGCGCAACTACTCACCTACCTATCTACCATGACTATTGTGTGTGTGGGTGTGTGTGTGTGTGTCTGCGTGCAGACTGTTCCGAGGTGTTTGCAGACGGTAACGTGGCTAGGGGGCTGTACGTGGTCCGACCGGATGGCTCTCCCACGGCGCTGAGAGTCCACTGCGACATGAACAACGGAGGAGGATGGACTGTCTTCCAGAGGAGGAGGGATGGCAGAGAGAGCTTCGACAGGTAGAGAGAGAGAGAGAGAGAGAGAGAGAGAGAGAGAGAGAGAGAGAGAGAGAGAGAGAGAGAGAGAGAGAGAGAGAGAGAGAGAGAGAGAGAGAGAGAGAGAGAGAGAGATTGATATTGATTGAGATTGACTTGTACACAAAAGTTATAGATTTACATTAAGCATGTGCTGAGAAATTTGACATGCATCGTGTTTGTGTATGTGTAACCAGTGTGTGTGTGTGTGTGTGTGTGTGTGTGTGTGTACAGGTCTTGGGTAGAGTACAAGCATGGATTTGGGGACCTCTACTCTCCTGATGGTGAATTCTGGCTTGGCAATGACCCTCTACACTACCTCACCTTGCAAGGTGTGTTGATGAGTGTGTGTGTGTGTGTGTGTGTGTGTGTGTGTGTCTATTAAATTGAGCTGGTCTCCTCAGCTGCCTCTGTAACCGAGTGTTTTCTAGGAAACTACGACCTGAGGATCGACATGGAAGACTTTGAGGGCAACCAGCGCTACGCGGAGTACAAGAACTTTAGAGTGGACGACGAGAAGGTACTATGCACACACACACACACACACACACACACACACACACACATTACATTACATTACATTACAGTCATTTAGCAGACGCTTTTATCCAAAGCGACTTACAATAAGTGCATTCAACATAGGTAGGCAAGAAAACTACTAGTCACCAGAAATCGTAAGTGCATTTCCTTCCTAAACAAGCAACTAAGAGCATAACTAGTGTTAAGGTAAGAGTGCAATAAGTCAGGGTAGTGTTTCCTGAAGAGGTGGGTTTTCAGCCTGTGGCGAAAGATGGGCAGCGACTCTGCTGTCCTGACATCAGTGGGGAGTTCATTCCACCACTGCGGGGCCAGAACAGAGAAGAGCCGTGACCGTGTAGATCGGCCGCAGGGACCTCTGAGCGACGGGGCAACCAGTCGCCTCGAGGCAGCAGAGCGAAGTGGTCGGGCGGGGGTGTAAGGCTTGACCATAGCCTGGAGGTAAGAAGGAGCTGTTCCTTTCACTGCCCTATAGGCTAGCACCAGGGTCTTGAACTGGATGCGAGCCGCTACAGGGAGCCAGTGTAGAGAACGGAGAAGGGTAGTTGTATGGGAGAACTTGGGGCGGTTGAACACCAGACGAGCTGCAGCTTTCTGAACAAGCTCCAGAGGTCTGATGGCAGACGCCGGGGCACCAGCAAGGAGGGAGTTGCAGTAGTCCAGGCGGGAGATGACAAGAGCCTGGATGAGCACCTGCGCTGCCTTGTCAGTGAGGAAGGGGCGAATCCTCCTGATGTTGTAGAGGAGGAATCTGCAGGAGCGCGTCACTGATGCGATGTTTGCCTGAGAACGACAGTTGGTCGTCCAGGGTCACGCCCAGATTCCTTGCAGTCCGAGTTGACGTCACCACAGCATTATCAATGGTGATGGCCAGGTCTCGGTGCGGACAGCCCTTCCCCGGGAGGAACGGGACCAGGCTGTCAGTCTTGTCCAGGTTGAGCTTCAGGTGGTGCATCGACATCCACTCCGAGATGTCTGCCAGACATGCAGCAATGCGTGCCTCCACTTGTGTGTCAGAGGGGGGAAATGACAGGATCAGCTGGGTGTCATCTGCATAGCAGTGGTAGGAAAAGTTGTGTGAATGGATAACAGAACCAAGAGATGTTGTGTAGAGGGAAAAGAGGAGAGGACCTAGAACCGAGCCTTGCGGAACTCCAGTAGTGAGCCTGCGTGGTTCTGACACAGACCCTCTCAGCGTCACCTGGTAGGAGCGATCCGTTAGGTAGAGTGCAGAGCCTGAGACACCCATCCCCTCAAGGGTGGAGAGGAGGATCTGGTGGTTCACCGTGTCAAACGCTGCAGACAGGTCCAGGAGTATCAAGACAGAGGAGAGAGAGTTCGCTCTAGCAGCATGGAGCGACTCCGTCACTGCCAGGAGGGCAGTCTCGGTCGAGTGACCCACTTTGAACCCAGACTGGTGGGGATCCAAGAGGTTGTTCTGGTGGAGGTACAAGGACAGTTGATTGAAGACAGCACGTTCAAGAGTTTTTGATAGGAAGGGTAGAAGGGAAACCGGTCTGTAGTTCTTGACCTCAGAGGGGTCAAGTGTTGGTTTCTTCAGAAGGGGGGTGACTCTGGCAGTCTTGAAAGCAGAGGGAAAGCATCCAGACACCAGAGACATGTTGATGAGGTGGGTCAGGAAGGGAAGGAGTTCAGGTGCAGTAGACTGAAGCAGAGTGGATGGGACCGGGTCAAGGAAGCATGTGGTGGGGCGGCTAGATGTAACCAGGTGAAGGACCTCGTCTGGGGAGAGGGGAGAAAAATGGGATAGGGAGGGAGGTGGGGAGGGAAAAGGTGGAGAGGGTGGTAGAGAGGGATGGGTGGAAGGCAGACAGGTGTGGTTGGTGCGCAGGGCACCAGCCGGGGGGTGAGGGAAGGAGGATCGGATATCGTTGACCTTCTTGTCAAAGAAGTTGGCGAAGTCGTCAGGGCGGAGGGAGGAGGTGGGAGGAGGGGGTGGGGGTTGGAGGAGGGAAGAGAAAGTTTCAAAGAGTTTTTTAGGTTTGGAAGCAGAAGTTTGAATTTTAGTGCAGAAGAAAGCAGCTTTAGCAGCAGATAGAGAGGAGGAAAAAGTGGAAAGGAGAGATTGGAAGGTAAGAAGGTCCTCCGGGAGGTTGCCATTTCTCCATTTGCACTCAGCCACTCTCAGGCTCCGTCTCTCAGTACGCACTGAGTCCGACAACCAAGGGGCAGGTGGAGTTTGGCAGTGCAGGCCTGGAGGTGAGGGGGACAGAGATGGTCCAGAGAAGAGGACAGAGTAGAGAGAAGAAGATCAGTGGCAGCATCAGGGGATAGAAGAGAAAAAGATTCAGGGGCAGGGAGAGCAGAGAGAACAGAAGAGGAAAGATCAGTGGGGGAGAGCGAGCGGAGATTGCGACGAGAAGAAACCATGTGGGTAGGGAGAGGATGTGAGGGGGGAGAGGAGAGAGAGAGAGTGTAGGACATGAAGTAGTGGTCAGAGAGATGAAGAGGAGTGACGGAGAGGTTGGCAGTAGAACAGTGTCTGGTGAAGATTAGGTCCAGTTGGTTGCCAGCCTTGTGGGTAGGAGGAGATGGGGAGAGGGCTAGTCGAAGGAGGCGAGGAACGAAAGAAGAGGGTCAAGCTTCTCAGTCTGGATGTTTAAGTCACCGAGAAGGATGAGTCCAGAGCCATCGTCAGGGAAGTGGGAGACTAGTGTGTCAAGCTCCTCCAGGAACTCACCAGAAGGGCCTGGTGGGCGATAAACAACCGCAATGGTGAGCTTGACTGGATGAGAAACAGTGACAGCATGAAATTCAAAGGAGGAAGGAGAGAATTGTGGCAGAGAAAAAAGAGAGTATTTCCATTTGCTGGAAATTAGCAGGCCAGTACCACCGCCTCGCCTCGCAGCTCTGGGAGTGTGAGAGAAAGAGTACACATCTGACAGAGCAGCGGGTGTGGCAGTGTTTTCTGGGGTGATCCAAGTCTCAGTTAGAGCAAGAAAGTTGAGGGAGAGCAGAGATGCGTAGCCTGAGATGAACTCAGCTTTCGGCACAGCCGACTGGCAGTTCCACAGCCCCCCTGCCACCACTTGCTCAACGCGAGTTGAGAGAGTAGGATAGATGAGATTAGTGGGGTCGCGCCGTCTGGGTGTGACCCAGCGTCTGTGCGACCACCGGAAAGAGGAGAGGACAGGAATAGGAAGCAAACACATGGTAGATCACAATACAATGATACGGTTTATGAAGTGAAGAAGCATCTAATCTTCGAAGGTCGTTCTTTGAAGAAGTCGGGCTTGAAAAAGTCGACACACACACACACACACACACACACACACACACACACACACACACACACACACACACACACACCTCTTTCCTTTTCTGTGACTCTGTCTTCCACTCTCATCCTCTATCTGTCTTTTACTCTCTCCCTCTCTTCTTTTCTCACAACAGTGGGTGTCTGTATTTAGGCTACACGGCGCTCTACGTGCGATCACAACAGCAGGGATGCCTCGTTCAGCGCTCGTTCTCTCCGCTCGTTTCCACCTCCTTCCCTCTCTCATCTCCTTTTCTATCTCTCGCCTCAAAGGATGATTTCGGACACTTTCAACCTGGACCCTTTCCCCCCCCCCATTATTTTGCAGCATACTGATCGATTTTATCCAAAACCTTGTGTCTTTTTGATTTTTACCTTTCTCTACAGATTTGATCAGTATGATGGAAAAGGTCTTTTCCTCACACCGCTGCAGAGTTTGCTAGTTTATTCTACTTTTGCATTCATTGCAAATCATGTTGGATAAGAGTATCAGCTAAATGGCTAACATTTAAATGTGTTGTTGTTGTAACTCTCTTCTGCACATTGGATTTAGGGACCCCCTCTCCCTCTCCCTCTCTCCTCTTAGGACCAGTACCAGCTCCATTTGGGAGAGTACATTGGGAATGCGGGGGACGCCCTGGCCGAGGCCCACGGCCCTCCCTCTGCAGGGCAGAAATGGACTGGTCCGGGGTCAGAGTCAGGAGTCAAATTCAGCACCTATGACCAGCCGAACGACGACGGGGAAAACAGCGCCGCCAAGTGTATCAGACACGACAAGGCAGGCTGGTGGTTCAGCAGGTATTACAGGGACGCCTCTTCAACCACCCTTAAACAAAACCATCTTCATATTCCTTTGATCAGTTTTGACTCATTATCATGTACACTATGAATTTATTTCATACATCTTAAAAAAGGGTAAACTATTCTTCAAATGAAAGGTTTAGGTGGGTTTGTCCTCCACTGCTTTTCACAGTGTAGAAATGCAACGGGGCAGCTAACCATTAGAAGTGTATCTGATGTCCCCTCTTCGTATTAAACACCCCCGGTTCCTCCCCGTTCACCTCCTTCTCCTCCATCCCAGGTGCGAGTCAGGGAACCTCAACGGCCACTACTACAATGGACCGTACCAAGCGATGACGGAGGACGGCGTGGTGTGGTACACGTGGCGCGGTTGGTGGTACTCCATCAAGTCCGTGGTCATGATGATACGAGCCGCCGACCTCGAGCATCCGCCCCGTTACCAGGGCACAACCCGGGGGAAAGCTGCGGGGGGCGTCATCGATCTCCCCCACGGGCGATAGATACTGTAATACAGCGCCTTTCTTGTGTACTTTTTTGAATATTTTTGTTCAAAGTCAGTGAATTTTAGTTTGGAGCTTCACCATTGCAAGCAAGAGAAAGTCAATCTCTACACATCCCTACATGTTTATGTTGATTCAAGCTTTACTTTTTTATGCATTTCATTTTTTTTATTATTAAAAAGAACCTATTTTGAACTCTCGGTCCTCTCATTTTTGCTTCGCATGGAAAAGATCATATATATTTTAGCATTCTAACAGTACTTTATATTCTTTTGACATATCAAGCTTATTTCATTAGCTTTTTTGGTGAAACTGCTTTACAGCACTGTCAGATCATTTTGGTTGTTGAAAGAAATTGTAGTTTCATGATCATGCAAGTTGTTTCAAGGCAACAAGCTTAAAACATTCATGATTCTTTTCTTGAACAGGTCAAACCAGCAAAACAAGCAAATGCAACAGCCCGTGCAGTCAAATAATCTACCAAGCATTTGTGTCATGGTGTATTTCACAATTGTGCTTTTTTGTGTTTGCTGTGTCTAAAACCCATTCCTTTGCTGACAAATTGTCCTGGACATCCTCCAAGTATCTTGTAAGAGACCACTTTTCCTCATTGGTCGGGTTTTTGTACCATTGAGTTCATTTTAACATTCAAAATAAAATAATGATTCAATCTCATATTGTGTTTATTCAATGTCCAAAATAAAACGGAACATGGTAAGCTGAGGCATTCTGGGTACATCTGAGGTTTTTCAGGACAAACAACAGACACAAATAAAGTTACACATTTCTTTTGGATTCAGTAAATTCATAGAGGCCAGTTTCTACCAGGCACAGGCGAGTCTCGCTGGCATGTTTTTGTCTGCCTGTATTTAACCCAAAGCAAAGGCAGATATTCATTTGCTAGGACTTCATGTGTCCAGAGTCACCAGTTCAACTTCCTTGCCTTGCTTCTATATGGGTGATTTCAGAAGGTGAGTATGGAGAGGAGGAGGGGTTGCACCTCTTTGTTAATCAAAGAACTTCTGGGAAAGAAATAAGGGAAAACATGATTTTTCCTGCCCATCACTCCCTTTGTTAGACATGAAACTGCCTCTGGGACACTGGGCTCCTGGACTAAGATCTCCTTTGTGTCTGGACTGGCCTCTTCGGATTTAACATCCAAGGGTGATTACATTCCACATTGTTGATTAAGGTAGAGCTTGTCAGGAACTTAAAGGGGGAGCAGTTGTAGGATTGACCATTCATTAATTCACGACAGTTCACGGATTCAGAATTACACACTCTGAATATTTGTCCCCGTTTGTCCATATAAGGATGTGCAGTTCAGCCACTTCCTCCAGAGGTCCATAGCGGATCGGTGATTGAGCTTCGCTCTTTGGGACTAACAAAAACAGAGACGATCTCTTCAAAGGAGAGGGAAAACGAGAAAGAGTCCATGCTAATCCAACAAGAAGTACCCGTCATTTTATGATTTGTCAAACCCAAACAAGTGTCTTTGAGTTTCCTTTCCGCCAGCCTGCATGCCCCACATATCCAAGGTTGTTTCTCACCCGCCTCTTAAAATGAGAGGGTATTAAAGAACAGGATCAGACAAAATAAAACTATACAACAGAACAAAAAACAAAGGTAGGGATAGTCAAAACGAGGGTGAGATGCTATGTACAGACCCTGAGGTGTGCCTGCTTTATCTTTTCTTCTCCTTCCGAAAAAAGAAGAAGCGTCGGTTGGAGAACCAGGCGTTTGGTAGACAGACAAAGAGACTGATAGAGGACAAGGCCAGTCCCACGCTCGGAAGTAAGTGCATCGGTGCCACTGCAATGTCGTTTTGCTTCCAAAACAAACGTCTTAACGCGATTTCTTTTAAATCTTATTCAAAATGTACAAGTTCGCCACCGAGAGCAGCGCAACGCTGCTGTGATTGAAGTCCCTCTCTCTGTATTTGGAATAGCTTGGATCCTTGAGAGGAGCAGAGGAGGAGAATCAGGGAGCGAAGGATTATCTTGGCGACAGGGGGGCGGTGGTGGGGAAGGAGGCGGAGTTTCGCGGCGAGTGGAAGGGCGAGGTGGGTGAGAGGCGGCGTGGGCTCGCCAGCAGGTCGCCATTGTGGAGCTTCCACTGCAGCTCCTCGTTCTCCATGGAGAGGCGCTTGTTGACCTTGGACTCCTTCTGCAGCGTCTGCTGGAGCATGGCCTGCTCACTGGACAGCTGCCTGTAGGGGGAGACAGAGAGCTACAGTGAGCCGGCAGGTGACGAAGCGCCCCCTGGTGGCCATATTGGAGGTCCTCTCAACAATAGCTGAGAACAGCTGACTGGCAGTCTGCTATGTGGTAAATCGCCTTCCATCTAATACTCTAAGAAGGTTAAAACAAATACTAAGAGTTATTTAATGAAGACACATAGAAACATGACAGATGGGCTGTCCGTAGATAACTGATGGAGAAGTCAGATAGAGAGAGAGAAAATACAGGAGGGAGATAGAAAGTGATTCATCGCTCTATCACACACACACACAGAAGTACATACCTGGAGAGAGCAGCGTGTTTGTCCATCCTGGCTTTGTAGTCCTCGTTTTCCTGTTGGACCTTCTTCAGACACTCCTCTAGCTTCACATTACTCTCCACCTGGAATGAACACACACGAACACACACACACACACACACACACACACACACACACACACACACACACACACACACACACACACACACACACACACACACACACACACACACACACACACACACACACACACAGCATCAGCTACAAAAATTCTGGCCTCGGAAACAGCGTTTAGGAACTAAAACTCTCCACCTCTCCAAACCCAGGCTGATAATATATGATGGTAATAAATTCATGTTCACTTGTACTTAGTGCATAGTATGTGTGTGCTTGGGCAGTGGTGCCCAGCGTATTTAGTCTGTGTGTGTTAGTATCGCCCCCCCCCTCTCCCCTCACCAGTTTGTCCATTTCCATGAGCTTCTTCTCCTTCTGGTGCAGATTGTTGTTCTTGATCTCCAGCACCACCTTCAGACTGTCCAGCTCCTGCTCCAGGTACACTGTATGAGAGTCCTTCTGCAGATGAAAAGAAAAGAAAGGAATAGAAAAGAAAAGAAAAATTAGGCTACAGAATTACGCTATCAACCTGGGACTCCTTGCTTGGACACATTGTTATTTACAGAGCAGTTGCAGAGAGGAATTCCTTTCCAATTTGTATCTACCTTGATTTAATTTACTCACTTTATTGACATTAAGCCTTTTTTGCTTTCTTGTGATTTAATATTATTACTATTCTTTCTTTCCTGGCTCATTTCTGATCCTCCTCCATGTACCCGTGACCTTAAGTGACTCAAGTTAGACTCAGTGTGCCGCCATTCTACACCAGCAGAGGGAAGTCAGGTACAGCAGAACACTATATCAGACCAACGCACACAGAGTAAGAATGAAGCACGAGTTTGCATGACTTTGATTTCTGGACTTGGCAGCAGTCCCGCCAGTGTTTTCTTTGCAGAATCTACCTTTAATAAACATTCACAAATAGCCTGCTGTAAATCCTGTTCTGCCTGGATCTATAATTAGAGTAACAAGCTACATGAGTATAAAGTATTATAGCTTTAATGTTATTCACCAGATTCTTGTCAGTGAGTATCCGCCGCCTCCGCTCCTCCTCTGCTTTCAGCTTCTCATTCAGGGCCTCCTTCTCCGATGACAGCTCTGAGATTTTCTCCTGGTGGGAGGCGGAGAGAAGTTTGGAGGGAAGGGGAGAGCGAGGAAATATTCAGTCTCAGTTCCTCCGAAGCCACACAACAGCAGATTGAAATCACTTTGATGCATTGAAAACATTCGTCCTCTTGGCAAATGACCTTTACTGACATCGAAATCAACGTCATCAACGTCGTTTTTTGGATGTGTTGCAATGACTTCCAAACTCCGACATGTTAGACAGGACATGTTATATTATAAGCTTAATAAATAATGAAATCTAGTCCTGAAAGAGATTTCGCTCTTTGAGCCAAAACTAATTTGGGGTAATTTGTGGACGCAAAGATGGTTTTGTCCTGTTTTTGGCTGCCAACATTCTGACATACTGGACCAACAGTACTTTATTCAACCAATGTTATTTAACTGCAGGGAATCTGGAGCTCTTTGGTAGCATAAGAGAGCCAAACGATTCCTACAAAATTATAATTTTCCAGTCACAAGCAATCAGTTTTTCTAGAATCATTTGGGGAGTCATTTTAAGTGCCACTGCAAAACCCTGTTGTTGCAAAAACAACAACATAATAATAATAATTTGTATAGCACTCATCTAAAAGCAGAGTTAAGAAAGGCATAAAAACAAGAAGAGTAAAATATATAAGGAGGAGATAAAATAGGAAACACATTCAAAAGAATAGGAAGAAGAAAACAACAACTCTGAAGCGGTTAGAGAGACTGTCCCATAACGGGGGACAACAGCCATGAGCTGAGCAACTGAACTGACTCTGAACCTGTAATTGCTCATTCCTAGAGAAGTGCATCAGCTCAATGACCAACATGCAGAAAAAGTCTCTTACAGAGAGAGATGCTTCTGTCTCCTTCAGCGTTTTCTCCAGGTTCTCCAGGTCTGTCTGCTGGTTCCTCTTCAGCTCTGGATGAAGACACACACACACAAAGACACATATTAGCATTAACAACAAAAGTAAATGAATGAATAACTGATATTACTTTGCTTTATTTTGTAGTTTTTTTTTTTTTTTACCATGCATTGAATTGAAATTTGAATTGAATCACCACAGCTGATTTCTAAAACTGATATAAAACGTTGAATCACTAAAAATATATGGGGAATAAATCAAAACCTTGAAACATCTCATGGTTGCTGTCATTACTGTACCTTGTATGGAGGTGTCATACTGCTGTTTGAGCAACCCCATTCTCTGGCTGTGACTCACTTCCTGGTTCTTCCTCTCTGCTTCCTGTCGGCTCCTCAGCTCCTCCACCTGACGACGACAGACACACATCAGCATGCCGCGCACATGGCTTTAATATGAAGGACCGCACCGATACCAACGCTACCAATACTAAACCTAAACTATCCAGTACCGAGCACGGGTCCAACCGATCGCTTTAATGAACAATACAGACTCAGGCCGGAGGCTGGGGTCGGTTAGACAAAGCAGATTAACATCCATGTTGCTCCATTTGGATCAGTTGAGATCAAACTTTAATGATCTCTGGGGGGAAACTGGGCTGTTGCAGCAGCAAATAACAGGATAAAACAACGTAAAAATACAATAAATTAAAAATGGAAGAGAAGTTGTACATAATGTGACTGGCAATTAAACACTAGAACATTTTAAGTAAGTGTAATTATATAAGTGAAAAATATGGAAGGTATTTCAAATAGTCCTGTGTGACTCCAACTTATGCATGTGACCGGCGGACTATCACGTGACTTTAACCTCCCATCCATGTTCTTTCAGTATGTTCGACTGCAACCAACAGCATTAGAGATGTAACCATGGCAATAGTCATAAATCTCTGGTAGAGATTTTTTTATGAGGCGTGTGTGAGTGTGAGTCACAGTGAAAGGGCTCCACTAAATCACAGCTTTATGAGTCACACCATGGCATCACCACCTCCCTTGAACCAATCGTCGTTCAGCCTGAAGTGGGTGGGACGGTGTCCCTGAAGACAATGCCGCCATGTTTAATATTGAATTCAAAGAACATAATTACATAACGGACATCCCTATCCAAGTCAATGTCCTGGACAGCGTCTGAAGATAATGTGGGCGCGACAACGAGCTCAGATGTAGCGCTCCAGATCAGAGAGCTGATGTGGGACCACAGCAAAAGGCACCGTGTGGTGAAACATTCTAGTCCAGGCATCGTTTTATGCAAGGTTCTCTGGCAGCCATTTACATGTAGCCGTGTACATCATGTTGCCTTGGCTGTGGCAGTGTTGTTTTTGTTGCTATTCATATTCAATGCTGTAATTATTTCATAATAAGACCTGATTTTATGGGAGAGACGCAAGAGGACAAATATTCAACAAGACAAACGAGCACCGACTTGTCAGGAGTCCCTGTAATAATGTGAACGTTTGATGAAATGTGTGTATGACTGTGTGTGTGTGTGTGTTTTCTGACCTGTTGTTCCATCAACGTCCGACATTTGTCAGCCTCCTCTTGGTACGTCTGGTGGACTTTGTCCCACTCTGTTTGGTAAAAACTCCTCAATCTGAGACAAGCAAAACAAAAATGCGTACAATTGTAGAAACAGTTTACTTCCAGAAATCGTCTATCATGCACCTTGATCTCTTGAGAACACACAATAATAAACCGTTTAAGTGAAGTGAAGTACTTTGTCAGACCAGTGAGATAAAAACCTCATCGGTCAGTCCGAGGTGGATTGGCTAGCTCAAGGGCACGTCGTACCTGTCCTCCAGCTGCTCCAGCTCCTCCTTGTGTTGCTCCTCTAGCTTCTTCAAGGCCCCCTCCAAGTTGACATGAACCTCCTCCTTCTCCTTCTGCAGACGCTCACAGCACTGGGATGTCGAGACTGGACACGGAGAAGAGGAGGAGATGTTTGAGAAAGTTTTAGTTGCTGGATGTGATTTTGTACAAAACCAGGTGATTGTTTACACTGTATATGTGGAGATGCAGTCATTCTTATAACATTATCTCATTAGCCTTCAAATGAACTTATAGTGAAATTAAACTATTCCTCATTTTGATGGAGACCCCCTGGAAGCGTGGTATTAGAGCATGGGGCTGCAAAAAAATACATTTCTCATACACATGCACTGCAAAAGAAATATCCATCCAACAATCATTTATTTTAACGTTGCATTTTTTAATCTTGTTTTCCTAAGAAACAAAAGAAAAACAGACAGAGAGAAAGATACAGTAAATAAAAATATGTAAAGATGGTGGGCTAAAGGACTGGAAAGGAGTGCAGTGGTTTTCCATACAGAACATTTTGAATCGATCCAATGTGTCGTACTGACAGCTACACTGCCAAATTTCATCTAGGATTGACTCCATAAAATGTATTTTTCATAAATACAAATGGAAGACTCTGCCAATGGGAAGGAGATGGTTTCACTTGTTCCCAATGCAGACCAACTTGTTTCAAGAATTACATAACAGAACCAGTTACCCTCCAATGAGCTACTTTAATATTTGCTTAAACTATCACTTACAGGGTGAGCATTAACAATACAGCTCACATCGCATTGTGTCAAGAAGACAAGAATGCAGACTGTGTTGAGAGGAGGACATGCCTGGAAGTGTCAGTGTTTCAACAGGTAATGAGGAGCAGATTCTGTGTGTGTCCTTCAGCATTCCTTGACAACCACATTCCAGTTTAATTACTCTTACGGCAGACGTGCGAGCCAACCCCAAAACATCTGCAAGTCAACTCAGAGGTATGCGCAGCAGGGTTCATTCCTCTCATGACTAATTTCTCCTCTCACAAGCACATGCATGCTTCTCTCTCTCCTTTCTACGCATCTATCCATCATCCGACCTACCCATCATCACATATAGCATCACAATTATCTTTAAGACATTTGTGAATATGAGATATCTTGGGAAACATGTAAAGAAAGAATAAAACATAGTTCATGCTACTCAACATAGTTTATGCTAAAGTGTTAGCGTTGAGCCTACTATCACTCAATATAGTTTATGCTAAAGTGTTAGCATGGAGCCTACTATCACTCAATATAGTTTATGCTAAAGTGTTAGCATGGAGCCTACTATCACTCAATATAGTTTATGCTAAAGTGTTAGCATGGAGCCTACTATCACTCAATATGGTTTATGCTAAAGTGTTAGCATGTAGAATTGGAGCCAATGATCTACCGGGGACACATGGATCATTTTGGTGTCTATGTTCTCATTACTTGGTGCATTCCTTTAAAGTCTCTCATACATTTAATGCACTTGGTGAACCAAATGATTTTGATTGGAATAAAACCATTCTAACTCATCATAACACTATATAGCAACAACTGGCTGTAGAGCGACAGTTGCTATTTCCCCCTGAATAGACCCCAGTGGTATTAGTGTGACCGCCTGTCACTGTAGTGATGGAGACACAAAGACAACAGCTGCTTCAACACAATCCTGCTCTTTATCATACACCGGATAACAAAAACTCTGTGTGTGTGTGTGTGGTGGATAGTGTGTGTTGGACAGCAGGTGCTTGACAGGTGGTAGTGTAGAATAATGACATCATTTCAACAGTGACACCCCTCTTCTCCCCAATTACCCTAATACAGGAGGAGAAATGTCCATTGGGTAGTTCCACCAATAACTCTGACCAATGACATCCGCACAAAACGTTTATCAAAGGTAGATACCCCAAAGAAAACACTGGGGGTGCTGCTGCCGAGTCTGGCCCAAATGATAATGGCTGGTCTGTCTCCCTGCTGCATTCTGTTATCATGAAACCTGCTGGCACACAGTTTCCTGTACCAAACTTTGTTATAACTCTCTTCACCCCGTTGACAGGGAACAATAAAACTCTTGAAAAGGTCAAAGGTGACATCAGACATCTCCCAGTGAGCCAAAGGCGAAAGGAGACATGTTTAGGCTTACAATGCCTCGGGAATGGCTAGTCTGTTACATAAGTACGGGGCAATCATGTAAGAAGTGACTTTAAGGGAGAGTCCCTGAGTGAAAGCAATATTGGTCTCAATAGCATCTCTGACCCGGAGCTTGAAAGCCCCTCTCCTACTTACTAGGGTGCATGCTATGTATCTCTGTCATTAAGAATCATGTCCGTTTAAAAAGGTGAGTAAACTGAGTCTAAATGGGTTCACCCTCCAACACAACACATCCCTGGTCCGGACCAACAGTTGGAGAAACTAAAGGGCTCAAGTTTACGATACAGTAACTCTACACTGTGAAACTTTTAATCCACACAACAGACATTACCCAGTGAAAACTAGTTGGAAAGTATGAAGGTTTAACAGACACAGCTGTGTGTGCGTGTGTGTGTCTATACATTGCAGACATTCCTCAGCCCCGTGTGTAAAGAGATGAGCCAAAGGTCAAACACGCAGTAAAAAGAAAAGATTAGAGCCACTGCTGCTCAATATTATGGATGGAGGGAAAGTGGAGGAAAAGAGAGAGAGAGAGAGAGAGAGAGAGAGGGGTTTGTGTGTTTTTGGTTGAGTAATGTTGAACAGACAGAGGCTTTCAGGGAGCTACTACTCCACTGTGTGTGTTTGATGTTGGCAGAGTGTGTGTTTATAGTCCATATGTGCCATATGTCGCACTGCCTGCTTGGCCCTGTATGTATGTGTGTGTGTATGTACATTGCGTGTGAGCTACGTTGAGTGTGTGTTTCTATGGAGCGTGACAGTGGGTGTGTGTTTGAGCTCCTCTAACCCTTTTGTATCAGGGCAAACCACCGGCTGAGGCTGGCAGAGCTGCTGTTGACACAACACACACACACACACACCCCCAGCAACTGGCATCCCTCCCCGTGAGCGGATCTACATGCATAATGAGATCCTGCTATTAAACAGGATGGAAATAATTGTATTAATGCCAGTGAATGTCAGAGAGCAGCATCGACTCAATTTGGAATATAACAGACACGGCTGACGTCCATGTTGCATTATGTACGGAGGCTAATGCGATGCCTGTTCTCATGGAAATTCAGCATCACCGTATAATGGATGGAAACCAATAGAAAGATAGACCAATAGAAACCCCTATTTGATAAGGACCCATATGGGAAGATTTTGCTGTTGTTAATTTAGTACTGAATTGTACGTGGGGAGATCATAGTGGTGAGAGTGAAACCTATGATTACAGTAGCCCTCCTTATATCTTCTCCAATTGGAGTAATTGGTAGTGGATCAAATCATAATGAAATTAAACCATTCCTCATTTTGTTGGGGGTTCCCGGATCCCGTCGGAACCACTGGTACGATATGTAATTATACAAAATGGTATGCGGTGTGTGCTATCACTTGCTCCGTCTCTCGTAACTACCTCCTTTCTTTGTAAACACGCTGTGTGAAACCATTAAAAGGTTGAACCCATGCATTCTCTCAGCTGACAGCTCAATGGCAGGCAGCCAAACACTGCATAACTGTTGGATAACACACCTCGAAACTATTTTCTAACAGTTTTCTATTCCCCTTTCCCGCCAGGTGACACCTGCCAGTTATTTGGACTAGCTCATCTATTATGACTGCAGTCTTACTCGTCTGTCTGCTTTGGCGATGTTGAACAGCGCCACTTAGGTTCTTTGACTTGAGAGGATTTTGAAGGTCAGCGGCAGAGTGACAGTTGTGAGGACTAAAGGGAGGCCTCTGTAAGCTCTGATCCAGCCGTTTTTAAACATCAATATGTCCCTGTCAGATTAATTGCCTTAGCATAATTCCTATAAATGAATGAGACCACGATGGGGACGACTGGCAGCCTCTATCTCACACCAGCGGTGTTGTTAGTGCTGGTGTTTCTCTAAATTAGGACCACATTTCCCATGCTTCACGCAGCACTCTCATCAGAACCCATTAACACGCATGCATGCACAGCCAGCAGGAAAACACACATGCACACGCACAGGCACACGTGTTGACATGTTATGGCCTGTGATGTAGGCTTTCCATGCCTTGGGCCTTTGCTGAGGAGGAAGAGCAGCTCCGCCACCATTGCAACACAATAGGCACCAGGTAATGTGTTTTGAATGGAAGTTCACTTGTCCTTGAGAAACCTCATATGCATGTGTCACATGCAAAACGGAGAGTGTGTGTGTGTGTGTGTAACAGTGGGGATGTGTATGAAAACACCGGTGGTGTTTTTAAGGCGCCTCTCTTACCCAGCTCATCTCTGAGGTTTGTCAGTTCCAGTGACAACTCCTTCTTCTGCTTCAAGGCCTCCTCCCGCTGCAGAGAGATATGAGAAGAAGAAGAGTCAGTAACTCATATTAGGGGCACAGGTGTCATTGTTTTTTGCAACCAGATTGTGACCGGAGTCAGGGAGAACCTAGGCACTGGGGCTGAATGAGACAACTTGCATGGAGGTAGTGAACCCCCCGGTCTTGTACTGGTCAGAGCAGTGGAGGAATGTGGTTGTACTGGGCAGCACCCAGCTAGGAATAAATCTGGAGCAGGGTGTTGCCGAAAAAAGCTCCCTGGGCAAATGAAACCAATTAGGAAGGAACAAATGAAAACCTGAAATATCACATCCCTATCCACCACTGCTAGCAGTGAAACTGGAACACACTGTTATGTTAAGCTAATGCAGTCGTGCTGGGATAAACACACACTTTCTTTAAATACATGCCCGGAGACAGTAAAAAAACACTCACACATACTCAAGGAAAGCGTATTATTTATCTTCTCTCTGTGTTAGTGTGTAATACACATTGTCTCAACGTCTCTGTACAGACACATAAACAAACACACACACACACACGGTCACGAACACATGGACTACCTCACTTCAACCTGATCAGTGGGTTAGGGTTCAAAACAGGAGAGATTACAATGCTATAGTTTTCTCTTTCTCACAAACACACACACACACACACACACACACACCGCGTGCGCTTGGGCTCTCGCTTTCAAAGACACACACAGTCATAAAGCCCATCTGTCTGTCGTCCGAAGGGTCAGTAAGTGAAAGAACAGACAGAGAGGCCACAAAGAGAGGGAAAAAAGAAAGGGACAGAGAAAAGGAAAAGAGAAAGACAGCTTGTGAAAGCAGCCAAATGTTTCTACCAGTAAAAGCGAGAGGTATGGTGCTATTTTAAAGAGAAAATGAGTTGTAAAAACAGAGCGATAAGGAGAGAGAGATAAAGAAAAACAGATGAATAAGTTCAGGGTTCCCACCTAGGGCCCTGATGTCATATTTCATGACTTTTCCTGACTAGGTCAGAGTGCTTCCATGACCTAAAAATGCTCTTCCTCCCCGGTCTGGTATGTGTGAAACGAGGAAAACGCATTGTGCTGTGTTCCTGTAAAAGTGTAAAACTCCCTGACATGCCAAACGTAACATTCCAGAAATTCCCGGACCAGAGGGAACTCCATGAAGAGATTAGAGACGAGTTGTTAGGAGACCAGACAACGTAAAGCAGTAGGAAGAGACGAAGCTGGGAAGACAACACACACCTTGCGTTTCTTCTTGCGGCGGTGAGGGGGGGGTCTTGAGACGGGCTTTGCTGGCCGAGGAGCCCATGCTGGGGTGAACGAACACACACACACACACACACACACACACACACACACACACACACAACACTACCCCACTATTATCCTTGATCCCTCCACATTACCAGGATGTGACACACACTGACTCTCTCTGCCCTCCTCCTGAATGGGACTCAAACACTCTCTCTCTCTCTCTCTCTCGACTGCTCACTCTACCACTTCCACTCCTCCTACTCTCTACCTGTTCACCACAGACCTCCCTGTCCTCCCTCCTCCCTCTCTCTTTCACTCCTCCCTCCTCTCCTCCTCCTCCGTCAGCCTGCCAGATACTGTAGGGTGAAATGTGAGAGGCAGATAACTATTTCTACGCCTCCTTCATCCTTCTCCTCCCTCCTCTTGTCTATCTTTTCTATCTCATCTTTCTACTTTTCCCCCACTCTCTCTAGTTTCCTTCTCTCTCAGTGCAACACAAAGCACTTGGGACATTACATTTAGCTTAGACGTATATCATAGAGATAGATAGAGATAGTTTCAAAATGTAGTGAATACAAGACTTTAAGTGGTACAAATTTAAGAAACTACAGAAATAAACTTAATAAATCAACAATTATTGCTGAGTTTGTAGCACACTGAGACAAACCCACCCCCTTTACTACACCAAACAGCCCCCAACCCCCTCGGGGTTGGGGGCTGTTGCATTTTATGTGTTTACATTCACCAGTCACCTCTGGCTTTCAAGAGGTACAGGACAGGCCAGATAGCACCGGCATTCACACTGCAGATAAGAACGATGTTATCTCAGACACACACACACACACACACACACACAGACACACACAGAGACACACAGACACACACAGACACACACAGACACACACACAGAGACACACACAGAGACACACACAGAGACACACACAGACACACACAGACACACACAGAGACACACAGACACACACAGACACACACAGACACACACACACACACAGCCAAAGAGCTCCGGGTTTCAACTGCAGCTGCTGCATTCCTCAACCCCTCCCGGTCTTTCTGTCCATTGCTTCCCCTTCACCTCCATTTTAAGCTCATCAATCCACCAGTCCCTCCATCTGATCAATAACCCGGTTACAGGGGATCCTGCACTGTGAGCCACTTAACGGACTGGGTTACATGTGAAAAACACGCTTTCAATCATCTTTCACAAGTCAGATGCTTTCACAATATTCTGCAAAAAACAGCCCAGCCTCAGATTAAATGGGGCATTTGAGTGCATTTTTGTGTAACTTTGCTACACAAAAGTGTTTTATTCAAAGTCCCCGACTCAAAGAGCCTATTATGTAATGTATGTAATACACACACACACACACACACACACACACACACACACACACACACACACACACACACACACACACTGTGCTGTGCAGGGAAAGTAGCACTTTACCACTAGAATAACCTGTTATCAGCACTCAAATATAACAACCTTTCACACTGTGTGTGTGTGTGTGTGTGTGTATGAATGCATGCATATTTTCACTATCTTCAAAGTAAGGGGTCCAAATCCAAGCCAAATTAAATCCTCAACCAAAAATACAAAGGGTTTTATCTTTTATCTTATCTTGAATCGTTTTGTGCAATATGTGTACAGTATATCTTTAAATGGTCAGCTAGAAGAGAGTTTGATAACTAGCACATACTGCTACAGTCTTCACAGGGCTTAGTTTGACGATCAGGGGCACGTTATGAAATCTACAGCACTTACAGGAATTTGGTTGATTCACTGGAAGCTACAGGAAAACAAGACAAGCCTGTAGAGTGACACTATCAACTGAAGTATGTGTGTGTGTGTGTGTGTGTGTGTGTGTGTGTAGGCATCAGTGCTATTCTAAAAAATATACTATTACCAATTCAATGAAAAGACTCACTGAAAGAGTGAATAGATTTGCCAGGATGATTCACACACCACTTAGATTAGACAATGGAAAATGGACATAAGTATGTAAGCGCGCGCGCACACACACACACACACACACACACACACACACACACACACACACACACACACACACACACACACACACACACACACACACACACACACACACACACACACAGTGGAAACAGGGAAACAGGTGTAATGAAGGGATTGCACACTGAGCAATGTTCACTATGCACTAAGCTGCATAATGGTTAGTGGGGCAGAACTAAAAAGCCTTTCAGTAAACATGACTGTGTCTGTGTGTGTGTGTGTGTACGCGGATGTAAATTGTCATTTTACATACAATCATATACTTGCAAAATCAGGAGTCCCAGTAATCGGATAGAATATCTACCCAGTAGCCTCTCTGCATGATTGACACATCCTGGAGCCTGGATGGACCAATCACTGACCTTCAACGAAACGAAACGGATTCCACATCAGGAAATTCATTTAAAATTTGTTTTAGACTGGGAAACAGCAAAGTTGCTCTCCCTTGGAATGTGGTCTTGTGGATAGAGTAACCCTGCCACCACTGCTGTGTTAATACATTGATTTTGCATTAGGAGCTATCCACTGCAGGTACTGCTCCTTTCGTCTGCAGTGCAACCCCATTTGGTTCATCTAATACAGATCCATGTTTGTCTTTGCATTATCCTGCTATTACTATTAGCAGCTGCAATGATCCAATTTTGGGGATCATTAAAACCTGCCATAAAACAGCTATTCCTGATGTACCTTGCATTTCCAGCCCCCATAGGTTGTTTGGTGGTATATTTTTCTAATTATCGTGGATAAATGGCCAAACTAGACGAAGTCACGTCCAGATATTTCCAGTGCAACAACTGGATAGCACATGTAAAATCAATGGTAAGCCCCTAAGAATCAAAGAGCAAAGGGCTTTTTTGTAGACCAACGTTCAACAATCCATCGGAGAAGAGGAAAAGAAAAGCGATCATCACAGACTGATGATATGACACACATGAGAAAGCTTGTTCATGAAGCCTTGCAGAGCCGTTTAATACACACACACATGCACACGCACACGCACTTTGGCATTTGGATCTCAAAAGATACTTAAAGCAGAGATATCACACACTTACAGCAGTCCATCAACACATAGCTCTCAGGCGGCAGCCTGAATCGTTGATACCGAGTGTTGTTGTTGTTAATGGGAGCTGGGTGTGGCCTCAGACAGGCCTCTCCCTGCAGCCACGATGCTTCCTACTGAAAACAGCCATTACTCCACTCCTCCTCTCCAAGCCTCTCAACCAACACCCTAAATAGCTACACTGCTATATCACCAACAACTGTTGATTGATGCTATAATTAGTCTGTGCACGGTTGGCTCAAATGTGCCAAAGGGGAAAGCATGGCAGGCAGACAAATGATCACTTCCCCTTATTTACCCCCTTAAAGCTGCACTAGGTGGGATTTTAATGTAAAGATACAACTGTCTTATCAGCCAAAGCCACAAAGTGGGACTGCAGCACAGAATAGCATCACATCCCCCGGTTGAGACGCTGTAGAGTCACCCTATTTGACATAATTATTATCATTATTTTGGTGTCGGGTATGGACAAGGGTGGGAAATCTTCTCAAGGCACAGGAAGTGACAAATCAAAGCTGAAGAGTGAAATACGAAAGGCGTCTCCACTATGCACTAAGAACAAGTCATTTACATTGCCGACATCACTTTGCATGATTCCTGGGTATTGAAGTCCTCAAAATTCAAGCAGTTACCCTTCGCTGCCACTTGGGGCCGCTCAAGCACAAAATTCCTAGCACAGCTTTAAATCTAGAATTTGCAAATCGCGTGCCATCTCGTTCATTCACCCCAAGATCACAGCCTGGCCGCTGTGGGTTTAATCACAGATAGATGTACAGCAACCCGAGCAGCATGGGAGCAGATTGCTGCATGGCGCTGCATCCCTGCTGCCAACAGATTCCTCCTACTGAAAACAGACATTACTTCTCCACCAACACCCGAAATAGCAACACGATATTATCACCAACAGAAGCACTAGAGGAAGGGCATAGCCGCTCGTCGCAAACAGCTAGAGCAAAGGGAACAGGGTGTCAGCACGGCGATAGTGAGTTAGATATTGTACATATTTTATCATACCCTTTTTCTTTGCCTCAATAAGTTCTCCTGCTGCTTTTTTCCCCATACGTTTTTCCTACTTGTATTCACATGTTTCTACTCAACATGTTGTAATGTTAATTGTCGGTTGCGTATGTTTATATGACTCTCTCTTGCTATACTGCCATGTTTGCTGTGCCCCATTATTTGCTGCTGCCATAGCCCAATTTCCCCATGGACATCATTTAAGTTTTACCTTCTCTGAAGCGGATTACATGGGTGAAATCAAGGGATTGTCGAGCAGGGGTGCATGGTAGAAAATACAGTAGAAATAAATAAAATACCTCAGTGAAGAGATGCTGGATGACCGTAGCCAGAGCCTCCACCCTCTTATTCCCCTGGATCAGCAGTCTCCTCAGCTGGTTGATGCCCTGGTTCTTCTTCTCTGCCTGCTCTTTGCTCTGGTTCTGTTTAGCCTGGACCGTCCCGTACGCCGCCGTCTGACTGCCACTACCAGCCTCCACAACACTGGGCTTGGACCCGTTCTGCAGACGGCACGCTGTTTTGGGGCCGGGCCGCGACCCGGCTCTGGCTCTGAACCCAAGACCAGAGGTCCCAGTGGTTCCTGACCCAGTGTTGGTGGTATTGGCAGTGGGCACTGAGACAACTGGTGTAACCGGGCCATTTGCATTCACTAAGTCCGGTACCTAGGAAGGAAAAACACTTTGGTAAAAACACCAATAAAAGATGAACTATTTTGTCTAGTCTGATGTTTCTTAGCAGCTAAACACCAGAACCTGCTTGTCTGTTAAGTTAGAGCCACATAAATATCTATTTATGTATTGTAATATTACTTATTTAAGTATTTATATTCTGTTCCTCTATTTAGATTTTTTTCTTTTTCATATTCTTCACGTTGCGCATCTAGCGCAAATGACACTCACCAATAAAATTGTAAACATTTTGGAAGGATGAAAAGCAAAATAATTCTAACTAATGTAATCCAATGCTAAATGCTAAAATGCTAAGACATTTGTTTGTCCTCAAGGAACTGGGGACAACAAAAGAACAGCCATCTATATGATGTGTGAAATAATTGGGAAATACATTCTGCTATATTCCTGTAAAGTGAACCATTTGTAAAATGTCCTGATATTCCCTGACTTCTCCAGAGAATTAATCAAATCCCTTGATTTTCCCAGTATGGAGGACAGCTCTCAAAGGAATTCCATGAGCGGTGGGAACCCTGGGTTAGACTGCTCACACTTCAGAATCACCTACTACGCATGTGTTGTACCTTCAGCTGACTGGCTGTGATGATACAGTCTCCCCCTGCATCTTTATTCTACCATAGTGGACAAATCCCTTAGATGCCAAACAATTTATAACGTATAGTTTTTTTGTTTGTTTTGTGTGAAGACTTCTAGTTTGACTAATAACAAACAACATAACATTTTCAAATAAATAAATATCTGTTTTCTACACAGATTGTGCACAGGAAGTGATGCTTTTTATGTTTCCAGTTTGTTTGTATTTAAACAGAAGAAGAAGTGGGTAGTTAGCATGAGCAGCGATAGCTACCGTGGCTGAACAGACAAAAAAAAGAGTGCCATCTACAGAAACTCAAACTCCATCTACAGAAAAAAAGGAGAAAGACATCACAATACTGTGATCTCTGGGAAGTATTGTGAGAAATGCCACAGTGATGAGCTGTGGAGCAATGGAGACTTAAAAAGAGATTAAAAATGAGGATTTTGTGGAATACCACTTTACATTTTCCATAACTCCATGACTTCTGTGAATCAATCAGATGCTGGTCAATGAAAAACGGGCATGATTTGGAGACTGAAGTGCGAATCTAAACTTGCCGACAATAGAAAGCAAGAAGACGTACCAGGTCTGGCGGAGGCTGCTGCTGGTTCTGGTTGTTTCCTCCTGTAGATGCCGGTGCCGGCGAGGTGGTGTTGTTGTTGGCTGTGGTGGGTCTTGCCGGCGCCCCCCGAGGCTTGTTCTTGTCCACTGCAAGGGAACAGCAGCCGCTTAGTGTGGTCGTGGCAGCTACGACGTTTAACATGGCGTCCACAAACAAACACGCACCCACACATACACACTCTCAGCTCTCGGATATGATCCGATGCTCGGTGTGTTTACGGTGCACAGGTGCTACAGCATAAAGATACACGCTCATTCATCCTCATGGATAACAACAACACACACACTATCAAATAAAATTCATGTGTGAGAAAACTCATACACACACACACACACACACACACACACTCTGTATGGTCTGGGTTTGACCACCACAACATCCGAACAGATACAACATAAAAACCTCACACACAAGCGTCTCTCACACACACTCTCTCTCGGCTTGCAAAACGAGAGAGAATACGCCCTGTTGACTGTTCTAGGCTGAGAGAGATGCATCATGGGACTGCATCGTAATGATGGCCAATGTGTGTGTGGGATGGGCCGAGTGAAGGTCCCTGGTTGTACATTAAGGAGTGCATTACCAGACAGAGCAATTAGAGAGAGAGAGAGAGAGAGAGAGAGAGAGAGAGAGAGAGAGAGAGAGAGAGAGAGAGAGAGAGAGAGAGAGAGAGAGAGAGAGAGAGAGCGAGAGCTCAGTACTCATCATTTCAGTCTCCTCATCTTCTCTTCTATCTATCTGTGTGTGTACTGCCAGTCTATCTCGTTATACTATCTCTTCTCTCTCTCTTTCTCGTTCACTCCCCCCCCCCACTTATCGGTTAATCTCGGCTGTAAATGGACCAGAGTAGCTCCCTGGCTGGAAATAAAGCCTACTGTAGTTCAGTCTGTGGGGAGAAATCCCACTGACTCTCCAGTAGTGAGGTGATAAAAGCCTGCAAAGAATGCCATAACTAGAGGAAGTCAACATAAGACCACCAATATGTTTTCTGTTGGGAATAACTACCAGACCATCTGAGCTGTTGCATATCAAGAAAAAAACAAAACAAAGAAATCTGGAATCGGGGACTTTGAAGATGAGGACTATTTGAATTTCCTTGATTCGGTCAAATTTCACTTTCATCAAGAGGCACGTTCATCTCAGTCGGTCTGGATTGAGACGTCGCTCCTCTATACCTGGGAGCTCAAACTTCATCACTACAAACGTGTCAGTTCTTTATTGGCCAGTATCTAATAAATAAATGCAAAAGTTGTATTATTGTGAAAGATTCACTTGACTATTCACACCTTACCTCCTGCAATCATCTTGCCATATTCAAGGAACTACTGTATATGCAACTTTAGAGAATCTGCATTTGACCTGAATACCAATTCACATTTATTGAACTCAAATCTGACAATCTTCTATAACCCTCAATAGACCGCAGCCCCGTGGCTGAGAGGCCCTGGGGCTGCTTCCTTCAGAGATACCGCCACCTACTGGCAACCACCGAGCAGCACATGCTGGTCTGCATCAGTCAGCCTGTTAAATCAACTGGGGACGTGATCAGAAGAAGAGGGTGAAAGACGGGAAATCAACTGAAATGATTTTTAAATTAGTACATCAAAAATAACTTCAATGGCCAAGATATTTGTTCCAATATTTCTCGATGCCCGGTGTTGTGATGCGTTTAGAGTGGCACTAGGATGTTCTGTCAGTGTTACAGGGATGCAGAGCAGCATTCATAGACATGGATTAAGCACAGTGCCTCACTAAAACAATAATTCTGGGGATATTTTTCGTCTAGGATTACACCTTGATATATGTCTGTAATTGGGCTGCAGAGGCTCCAGAAAGACGCTGTCACTCTCTAGGAACAATTAGCCTAATTCATCAAAGGGGTTCGAGTAATCCCCCCCCCCCTCGCCCTCTGTGTTTGTTTGTGTGTGTGTGTGCGCGCGCATGTGTGGCAGTCTAGCATATTATACTAATCCGTCAGAGTCACACACACACACACATACACACACACACACACCTCTTTGATGTCGTGTACAAGGCTAACAGGCTGAGACAACCTTCTCCGTTAACCGGCCTGCAGCTTAGTAGAATCGTGTTGCATTAAATGCGAACTCTCATCTCCTGTCGTTCAGGATAAAACAGAGACGTCGCTGCGGTGTTCCTCTAGGCCAGGGGCTTCTCATAAACTGGCTTTCCATTGAAGTGGTTTGTGAATGATGATGTATTGAATAAGAAAAGCCTAGTGGCAAAAATGTTTTGACACTCTCTTTAAGTGGAAAAGTTATATTATTGATAAAGAAATGTCCAGAAATGTCTACTGTGGTTTCATGAGCATAGGAACAATAACACCTCCCCCGATACTAATCAATTCTTTAAATATTCTTTCCATTTTTCTAGTGGATGTGGGTTATTTTTACATTCAGGAAGCCTGTTTATTCCAACCCAGCTGATGGAAACACACTAAATGTGAAGTTTGTGTTTGTGTTGTGACAGTTGGAAGGGACCACAGCTATAGATATTTTCAGCCTGAGACAGTTCATAAATCTTGCACAGCTAGTCTCACCCAGGCTCATTAAACATACATACCAAAAGAAAACAGACCCCAGACCAGTTCAGGATGCTGCTACATAGTGGAAGAAGTGCTGTTTTGCATGTGTGTGAGACGTGGAGTTAGTTTGTGGCCTGTCACTGTGTTTCCTCTCCTAATTACACTATGAAAAAGACAGACTGGCCGACTGTAGCGCATACACACACACACACTCACTCACTCACTCACTTCACTCCTGTGTGCCCGGATGTTTCCATAGATGGCTGACAGAGAAAAACAAAAGGCAATATAGGACACACACACACACACACACACACACACACACACACACACACACACACACACACACACACACACACACACACACACACACACACACACACACACACACACACACACACACACACACACACACACACAGAGCCTGTGGGTTACCACCAGATTTCTTAATCTTTTTAAAACCACCACAGAGAGAAAAAACACAAACATCCTCTCCAGATCTCTTTACATGCATGCATGAACGCATGCAGGCACGCGCACACACACACACACACACACACACCTGCTGGAGGGTAATTTTCTTTCTTTATCATTTCTTTATCATGCAGAAAGGAAATTTTGGAGTGGAACCCCAACAGAGGTGTGGGACATAGTGGTGGGCGCTGATAACATCAGATCCTATCTACCTAAGTGTGTGTGTGTGTGTGTGTGTGTGTGTGTGTGTGTGTGTATATAACAGTTTTTGCAGTGGAGGGGAGCTTAAGAATGAAAGAGACATTTAGACCAGTATTTACAAAATGTCTGCCACACATTCAGACCACTAGCAACTGCTACTGTCAGGTGACGATTAGCTCAGTGGTGTTGCAGCAGTGGGCGGGACTTACCGCACTGCTAGCATGACAGAAGCATGCTGTCACGACCGCTACAGACAGGATGACGTTGCAGCCAACTCTTTCCCTCACCAAGAGTATTTTTTTTAATGCAAAATAAGATTTATCAAGTTAGAGAAGTTAAATGGAAATTTCAATAAACTTTCCTCCAGTTTTTACACTCGAGGCGGAAATATAATATATTTCATTGTACAACAGTTGAGAAGTGACCGCGGGACGTTCTGAAATGTCTGTAAAATATGTCAGAGAAGTTAAAAGTTTAAAAGTTGCTCATGTTACTAATGGTCTGTGTGAGTGCCGGTGATGAAGGACATTGGTTTTCCAGCGTTTGTACCTGGTGTTTGCCATGCGGTCAGACAGACCTGCTGGGCCCAGACTGAGAGAGACAACAACAGTTAGCATGCAGTGGAGTTTAACACGTCATTCAATTCATACCAGCAGAGTGGATGGAAAGGACAGTTCCTGGTGTGTCATGAGACTCTCCTTCAGTACACCTACAGTAAAGATGGCTGCCATCATATTTTGACAACATGGTCCTGGGAATTAGCACAGGCATTAAAGTGGGATTGAATTGAAATTTGATTCACAACTAAATCTGATCTTTTTAGTCTTATGAGGAAATAAGTCATGTTAACGCAAATATTTATCATTCCATCATTCAAATTCAGATTACAATGCTAATATTAATTTAAATAATCTCAATCTGATTTTTTTACCATATTGTGCAGCCCTACATTCAAATGCATGCACCTCCGGAAGAGAGAATACTACTGTTATCTATTTTTAAAATACATCTCAGTGTTATGTGGTGTATCAGAGTTGTTTTCCATGTTAACCCTATCAACCCTCATCACCATCATGCCAGCCATCTTGCGTGTACCAGCCACATGAACACGCAGTAGGAGTGCTCCATCCATTCTACACCAGTGCATCAGTTACTTAAACCAGCAAGAGATTGGGATTGGTTTACACGTTGGGTGGGTGAGTGGAAGAAAGGAAGGCCAGGTAGTGGAGGGGCAGGGGCTTTGAGCGTGGAATGGTTGTAAATCACAAGAACAATTTGTGCAGTCTCTTCTCTCAGAAAGTCAAAAGTTGTATTTTGTTGTATTCACATGACAAAATGTTTCATTTCTTTTTCATTCATTTCATTTCACTTTGACATGTATGCTAAACATATTGGATGCTAAAGTGTTATCATGGAGCCTACTATCACTCGACACAGTGTATGCTAAAGTGTTAGCATGGAGCCTACTATCACTCGACAGTGTATGCTAAAGTGTTAGCATGGAGCCTACTATCACTCGACACAGTGTATGCTAAAGTGTTATCATGGAGCCTTGCATCACTCAACACAGTGTATGCTAAAGTGTTATCATGGAGCCTATCATCACTCAACACAGTGTATGATAAAGTGTTATCATGGAGCCTACTATCACTCGACACAGTGTATGCTAAAGTGTTAGCATGGAGCCTACTATCACTCGACAGTGTATGCTAAAGTGTTAGCATGGAGCCTTGCATCACTCAACACAGTGTATGCTAAAGTGTTAGCATGGAGCCTTGCATCACTCAACACAGTGTATGCTGAAGTTTTAGCAGATAACAACCGATTTGTCCCAGTTTACAATCTAATAGGCGGACATCAACTCAAATCCTAATCATTAACACATCACAGGATGAAACTGCTACAACAAAGAAAGAAACTCCTAGATTAAGAAATGTTGTTGGTCCACCTTTAATGAGCTCTGTCATTATCACAGACTCAGACATCCTCCTTTATCAGTCAGTGGACAGAGAGAGAGAGAGACAGGGTTTATATACTCTGACACACACACACACACACACAGTTGTGGTGGCCTTAATATCTTTAATCTGCTGTATTCAGATTACTCTGATGGAAAATCCAATCTAATCTGGAGGAGATGAAGCATGAGATTCCAACAGGATTATTCTAAAACGTTAGATTAGACAGATTTGGTAAGGCTGATGAATTTTGGATTGCTGTGTACAAGATTAAAATTGTAATACAGTACAGCAATCAGATGGAATACTCCAATTTTTTTTTACTTTTGTTACTTTTTTTCCCAAAATCTATAGATTGTAAAGTTAAACAGGATGTATGAGACAACTGTATTTTGTTTCATTAACTACAATAAAATGGTTACTGTTTTTGCAATGAGATTAATGTAATCCCATTACAAGTAATTAATCACTGCTCAAACCTTCACGTCTGTGCCAGCAGACACTGCCTAAAGAGTGACCAGTTTCTTTTCATGCAGCGTTTCCTGTACAATGTTAATATTTTATACCATAATTCATTGCACCTATGACGCATCTGTGCTCCTTCATGAAGGAGCTTTATCAAGCGGTGCCGTTTGCAGCGACACAAACTGAGTGGAGAGACAGTTTGAAATGGAGCCTTGATAGTTGGGTGGAAGTATAATAGTGCCATTAATGTTATACTACGTTGAGTCTTTAGTGCCTAAAAAACTATGAGTTAAATGAAACATGGCCTGCCTGTCCTGGCATTTTCATTTTTCTTCATATGCTCCTATTATTCTTATCAATTATGTATTGCCTATGTAGATATTGTTTTAAAATAATTTTTCACCCATTTCATACTGCACATATTTCAGATTATTTTTGTTCCAGTAACTTTTACTGCTACTACTTTTAATTGATATTCTGGTTAAAATCATAGACATTTGATACTCATACATATGAAATGTTGTGTACTAACCATTTATTGTTTTCACACGTTGGGCACTGTGAAGCCCTTTGAGACTGTAACGGTGATTAAGGGATATACAAATAAATGTGATTTGATTTGAAATACATGTGAGTTGTTTCAATAGCAGTATTCACAAGTTTTGGGAAGCTTTCTGAGGGTCGGAGGGCAAACTGAGACTTGCTATCTAAACAAATCTCTTCTCAGCGCTTACAGAGTTGGAAACTTCATGTTTCCTAAAATGTAGCAGAGGAGGTTGCTAGTTGCTTAGTAACTGCTGATTGTATGCCAGCTGAGTTTTAAAATGTTGGGCATCTCACCATGGAGAGGTTATGAGGAGCACAGTAATACAGCTGCAGACAAACACTTCTTTGCAGGAGCGAGACTTTGTTGAGGGTGGTACGTTACGGGTGAGAGTGTGATCCCACCGCGATCCCACTGCGATCCCACCCAACCACATGCTGCCAGTTATGGGTTATGGATGAGTTTTACACCAGAAGAAAGTCTTAAAAAGGAGATTGTACATGACCAGCTGTCATCTACAAGTCATAATTATTGGCTTTGTACCAGCGATTCAGCGTCAACATGACTGTTGCCATAGAAACAAACGTGCCCGTGTGTAGATCCACTATCTGACCTGTTTAAATTAAAACTAGGCCAACTAGACTTAATTGAGGTGGAAAAGCTTTTTGGTCACCAAAGAAGTGATGCGGTAACATGCGATGGAAACACATTTGTATAATAAATAAAAAATAAATAATGACGTAGACTTGGCATGATCAGTCCGACAAATGGCTCAGTTTCATTGCACAACAGTTCAAAAGTGTCTTTGGACGTTCTGAAATGTTGAATGTGAAGCAACGGTCCACCACGACCTCCACAAATGTCAGACATGCGGTCATTCGCATGTTTACGTCACCATCGTTTTCGTCTTCAGACAGCATGAAATATGACTAGCATTAGCAGACATCAACTAACAACGGTTTGTCCAATACTAATCCATTCCTGAAAGGCTCTTTCCATTTTTCTGGTGGACGTGTTTATTGGACTTCCAGGAAGTCTATTTCACTTCTGATCTGATGGAAACCAAATTCACGTTTTACTTTTTGCAACAGTTCAAAAGTTTGCTTAACATCCGCTCGACAGTCGGATAGAAATGTAGCTGGTGGCACTGCATGACCTTGTGAATATGCCAGTTAATACAAACCACTTCAAAGACCTTTTTTTCAACCTCAGAAACAGATGCTGAATAGAAGCGAGGAGGACCTTTGGGTGAAAACACTGTTGCTCATTTAAAAAAAAAAAGAAGAGGTTTCTAGATCAGATGCAGCTACAGACGTGGACAACCGGACGACAAATTGCCATCCCAGATCTCCATACAGAGAACATCGCTACCTAGTTTTCTAAATATTGGAGAATACTGCAGCCCAAATCTAGATCTCTGCTTAGCTTGATTAACATTGGAGAATATTCCAGTCCACATGCCAACAGATCTAACCTCTAAAGCGCTCGTCAGCCCCACATTAGGGAAAGCAGCAACCTCAACATCAGATCAACACGCACGAGTGGCCACCCTCAACTGAACCGCGAGGCAGTGTGTGTGTGTGTGTGTATCCGCTGTATCTGCAAACACGCACATGTGGTAACTAAAGCCTGCCCTAACCTACATTTCTGGGCAATGGCAGGCGGCAGCAGGGAAGTGGGTCTGTGGAACTCGGACTGAGAAAACACACTGCAGCCAAACACGTGCTGCTGGGCTCAGATGGTCCAGCAGAAATAAACACGGCAGAACTCACAGATCAACAGAGCTGCGTGAGGATATTCGCCAACGAACAGGAGTGAGCATGTAGACATTCGAGAAAGATAATTTGTAGATAATTTGCCGAAGAACATGGAAAAACATGTACACAATCTGCAACCAAGAGAGAGTGAAAGGATCGAGACAATTTGTCAGAGATGATGAAGGAATTAAGCCAAGGAACATGAAGGAAATGAATGCTACAGAGTAAGCCTCATGATGCTGGCAAATACAAATAAAAAAATCCACGTGCTGAACTTGAATGGGAGAAATCTGCCTTTAGCTGCTCTGCGCCCCGTAAATAGAACAAACCGCATAAATGTTCAACTCCCTTGTGCCATTTGTGGATTACTTCAGCTCTGCACACTCTGCTCCTGCTTTTTAAATCGATTTCATATGTGCATCCCCCACGTGTATATTGTGCATTGTGTTGTTATCCAAGCAAGGCCTAGCGCTGTGGATTATGTTGGTGTTTTTCTAGCCACAGACAGGTCACGTGCACTGATGGACAGGCTGAAGCAGCTTTCCTGATCTGTCTTCAAATACGCAGCTCCAGTTCACGGCCTTGTTTTGTGTGCAGCCGGGGTCATGTGCGCAGATGAAATGTTCTTCGTCTGACGTCCCTTCTGTCTAACCCATTATCCACTAGAAAATACCCAACAAAGCTGTAAAAACAATAGTGAAACATGTGTCCTAATCACAAGCAGAGGTATGACTCCTCTGTGGCTCTTCCTGTCCGGTTCTATAAGAGAAACAGCAGCCATGGATCCTCTGCCATGTTACTCAGACAACACAAGCCCTACAGAAATAGAGAGAATGCTTTTAATGGTTGAATAAGTAAAAGCCAGATGCGTCCTTGGCTATTTCTGCTGTGTGTGTGTGTGTCACGTGATCTCTGCCCCTCTAGGCATGGGTATCACGGCTAAAAGGAGCCTGTAGTCCAGCTATTCATCATGCCACTACTGAACAACTCGTGCAGAAAGCTCACACACACACACACACACACACACACACACACACAGTTTCGGTAAGAGAAGACTGACGGCTCTATTGTATCCCTATACATCCATGGCGGCTGTGGTAGCCTGCATACACAATACTGAAAGCCCCCACAGTGGAGGAGAGGGAGAGGCAACAATGGCTGCCAACGCCATGTGGAAACAGAGGAGGAGGAGGAGTGTCTGAAAGGGTGAAGCGGCCTTTGAGGCTGGTCTGGAGTCAGTTTTGCCATTCCACCACTAACGAGGAAATTGAAGGGGCAAAGAAAGCTGATCCCTGCTCAGTATTCAAGGGCAACTTCACCCGTCGGTTAGCGTGGATGAGGAGGAGGAGAGGGGGTGAGGTAATAAGAGAAACTGATTTATATTCCTATACAGGACAGGTGAAACATGTATATTGGATTAAGGTGAGAGCTTCGTACAGGCCAAAAGGAAAAAAGGTGCAATAGATACACATGTAGGATACAGCCGGCCTACTGGTGATGCCACATTCAGTCTTGGATGTTCTACAATTAGTTCATTTTGGGGATAGCTAATTGAGTCAACATAGAAAAGTATGGTTAGTCTGGGAGTGAAATACGAAGGTGCCCTTTTCTTGGGGCGTGGTTGCATACTGTACATCCCACTTAACCAACCCCCCCGCCCCACCATCTACATCTATGGTGTCGGGCATCGGTCCAGGCCTGCATGAAGGATCTTCCTGCTCTCTAACAGTAGGTGGCAGGGAGGAAGGTGATGGAGAAATGGATGTTAGAGGATGAGAAGGGTTGCCCAGAACTGTGTGAAAAAACAGGCAGTAGCTAGGCAGCTAGTGAGGAACACCACCATGTTCCACCTGTTTGCATTAGCCTCTTGTTAAGGGATGAGTGGATTGGATGGGACAAAACGATGACATGAGACTGGATGAAGGGACGACATAAGAGGACCGTAGCGTCTCCAGACCTGCATGGAAAACCACCGTGTTCTTCCTGCATCCCGAGAGCAGCTGGAGGTTTCGGAAAAGTCCTTTGGCTGTCAACTTCACGTGGAAGTTGGACAGCGACAGCCTGGGAGACCATAACATCCTCTTCGCCAGTTCACCTGATGATATAGACTTGGTTTAAGGAGACACACAGCGTGTCTAACAGGCTCTGTATATCCGATGGACACTGTACAGGGTGTTATTCTGTTGTTTTTAGCCTGTCTGTGCAGGAGGTGGTAACACTCCTCTGGTGACTTTCTCTGGTCTTCTGGAGTATCAAATAGTCTTGGTTTGTAGAAGACAGTAGAAAGACTACAAAACAGAAAAAAACAGTCTCCCAAAATGTTATAGAATGGTAAAGGAGAAATATTTGCGTAGGATGAGATGCACAGTAGTTGCCAAAAACTGAGGTCTTACTCTCTGTAGAGTAAAAATATTAAGTCCATTAAGTCCAGAGGAAAAAGGAAAAAAATAAATTAAAATGTTGCTGCTGGGATTTGTGCTCTCCACGCTTGAAGAAAGAGATGGTGATCAGAAGAAAAACAACAATTTTGAAAAGTAATCCTCTGATTCGATGAGTAAAATAGTAAAATGAGTATAAAGAAAGCACTAAAAAAACAAAAGAGACAAATAGAGAGGAGAGTCCGCCGAGCCGGTAGCTGCCCCTCAGACACAGGGCTCTAGCAGTGAACGAGTGTGTGGAGGGAAGCCGGTGTGTCGCCTCGCCACAACAAGAAAACAAACCCAAAAAAAAAAGAAAAAATGTTATTGGTATTATTAAGAGACAATGTCGCCAAAAATAGCTGCTTCACCGTCGTCCTGAGTAGGTCAGGTAGTAGTGAAGCATCCAACGAGCAAATATGGAGAGAGAGAGAGAGAACGAGAAGAGAATGGGAGAGAGAGGTAGTGAGCGAGAGAGAGAGAGAGAGAGAGAAGCGAAGGAGGGAGGGAGGGAGGGAGGGAGGGAGGAGAGAAAATCCTCAGCGCTGGTGATGATTAGTAGTCCGTCTTCGTTAGATAAAAAACACTGATCTGCCCCACATCGTGGACGTGTGTGTGTGTGTGTGTGTGTGGATTGTCTGGGTCTCACAAAAAACACACACACTGATTTGGTGTTGGACAAAGGCAAGGCAAGCATCAAGACATTTTCTCTCTCATTGGTGTTTCTGTGAACCCAGTACACACACACAGAGGGAGGGATGCTGCAAGGGAGGGGGACGGGGGAGGGGGAGTGGGCGGGATTTGAATAATCTTTCTCTTCTCTGTCGTTCATTCGCTCCCTCTTTCCCTGGTATTTATTTTCTCAGTCTCTCGTGATGGATGGAGAGGGAGAGAAAGAGAGAGAGAGAGAGAGAAGAGAGAAAGAGAGAGAGTGCCTGCAGATGACTCATATCAAGGTTAGATGTGATGGAAGGCAAAGATAAATAGACATAGCCATTATTTTTCTCCTCTCTCTCTCTCCCTCTCTCTATTCACACTACCTCTCCCCCTCCCTCCCTCCTTCTCTCATTCACTCTATGTCCTCTCTGTTTATCTCTCAGTGGCAGGTGCCATGTTTAGACTATTCACTGGACTGAGAGGCCTTGTGAAAAGATGCTTTTGTCTCACACACACACACACACACACACACACACACACACACACACACCCCTCCGTGATCAACCAGGAAAAATTCCCACGAAAACCTCAGGAAAAAAAACTAAATAAAATAAAATAAAAATATAGCATTATATCTACCACTGGATACATTTGGATACATAAGTGCTTTTACACTGCCCATCTGCACAACCTGAGTGCATTAGATATTACTTCTTTACTCTTTACTTTCACATCGTAAAGACCCTCCATGTTTCAGTATGTTCCGCTGCTGTTTTTTTTGCATACGTCTGTTATATGCTGTAAATTCAGATATTTTTCATTCATGTATTTTTACTTAACAACGGTCAGCTGTGTGCCGTTTAATAACCCCCCATTTTCTCTATTCTTATTTTTATCCTACTTTTCATTGCTGTATCCCATCATCTGCTGCTGCACTGACTCGATTTCTCAATTTTGATTATTAAATTATTTTTTCATCATACCTTCCTTTCATGTTCCTTATAATCCACCGTGACATCTGCATTGAATTTGCCCCACTTGCTAATCATACAATTCCAATACAATTCCCTTGACACAATACTGTAAACAACCAATATATATTAATATCCAATGAAATACCAAAGTCTGAAATCATTTAGTAGACAGTATGAAGGAGACAAATAAGTTCCTGTCTGAGGAAAAGGCTAAGTAGCCACTTGATGCCATATGAATGACACTAGAGAAGCTGGTAAAGCAACAGCTCACATTCGTATACCGTTCGTATGCCGAGGAAGGGGCTGTGCTGGAGAGATGAAAACTAACTAATGCAACAACTAGCTTTCCTGAGAATGATTGTTTAGGTAACTATGAGGTGAAATAATTTCAAACGTTCTGGCAAACTTTAGTGTAGAAGTGACCATACCTGACACTAGAATTTCATTTGAGCAAATAGGGTGAATCTATGGAGTCTCTGTTGCAGCCCCTCCTTGTGATTTAGGCTGATATGAATGGTGCTACATTCAAATCTTGTGTCGTGTAGCTTTAATTTGTACAGTACATGCAATAGGAGAGAGAAGTACCACGCTACGACTTCAGCCTTCAAAAATCACAACTCAGCCATAGAAATAGTCCCCTGAGAGCCCTAGACAATAAAACCAGAGCCCAGAGTGTGTGTGTGTGTGTGTGTGTGTGTGTGTGTCAGTATCAATAAAGTCCATGTTGAATAGAAAGAAAAAGAGCTAAAGAAAGACACTGAGTGCTTTAAAAGCCCACACTTCTAACCACTGTCGCCTGAGGGCTGATGTGGTGAAAGCGTGTGTGTGTGTGTGTGTGTGTGTGTGTGTGTGTGAGTGTGAGTGAGTGAATGAGTGAGATTGTATGCTTTGCATTTGGACATGGGTCTTTGTGAGGGTATATGAATCAAACGCATGTGTGTGGCTTATAAAGTGTGAGTTGCCTGTGTGTCTGCACTGTGTGTGCGTATGTGTGTGCATGTGCATGTGTGTGGTGGTTAAGCCATCATGGGGGTGACAGCATGTCTGTGACTCGCGGCTCCCCACAGGCCCCAGAGAGACTTCCAGGACCAGCCGCAGAGGGGAGGCAGCCAGGCGCCCAGGCCCAGACCAGAGCCACCACATGGGGGGAGGCTGTAACCACAGCCCCAGGCTTCACAGGGCCTGCATGGAGGAAACCAGCACTTCACAGGGAATGGGGCAATGAGAGATCGAGGATCAAGTAGAGTGATCTTAGGATAATGTGACCAATCTTTTATATATGTGTGCCATTATTATTACCTATATATATATATATATATATCAGTAATGCATATATATCAGTGTCTTTCTTTAGCTCTTTTTCTTTCTATTCAACATGGACTTTATTGATACTGACACACACACACACACACACACATATATAGGTAATAATAATGGCACACACATGAGGGAGCTTGAAGCTTGGAGGCTGGATAATCTTTTACACCAAATTATCTTTGTATTTTTATATACTTTTATATATTCATCCATTGTCACTGCGGAGGCATCGACAACAGTGTGTGATGCTTCCTAGGAAACATTTAGACGTTGAATAGATGTCGATATGACGACCAATGTCATCATATCGACATCTATTCAACGTCTAAATGTCAAATACTTGCTGGATTATTTCTACTAGTACTAGAAAAACTAAACAGCACTAAAACCTTAAACCGACCCAAGTATTTGTCACCGAAATGCAAATGTGGTTCTACTCCGAATTCAAATAACATAATTAGTGTGTGTGTGTGTGCATGTGTGTGTGTGTGTCATGAGCAATACAGTAATTACAGACAGACTGCAGAGGGATGATAACTATCTGTTTGTTTAGCCTTCCAGGGCATGAGCCTGAGCCCAAATGTGTGTGTGGTGTGTGTGTGTGTGTGTGTGTGTGTGTGTATATATGCGCATGTGTGTGTTTACTCTCGCCAAGATCCTTCAAGCTGAATACCCAACATCCACCAGTGTAGTTAATCATCAAGGGAATGATCTCATATCACTAAAATAGCCGTGCCCAGACTACCAACCGATGCTTCTAATGCACAGAAGGCAGAATAACCATCAATGCCTGTTGGTAACTGAGCACACAACTCAGTTCAGACACATATACAGTAGAGATGTTTGTTAGTTTAAAACGGCATCAGCGATAGGGGAATGATTGATGAGCTCCCATTATCAACAGATGTCGAGGTATTGTTATACAGAGTAATTCTTGTTTTCTCATGTGAGGTTCAGGTGGTTCAATTGCCTGACAGTCGTCCAAGCACCAGAATACATCATGGGATACATGGTTCGCTTCTCTGAGAAATGCCTCTGATATAATGGATGTGATGCAGTTTGTTTGATTACATATTTATTGTAGAATTGATCAATACTACACTGGTGGTCTATGGGAAGGCCTTAACCTGTGAAGTGCATTCTACTTATTATTATCATCCTGGGTTTCAAAGTTTTGGGGTCATATGGTCTATGGTTTCGGAGGCCCACATTGGTCAAACCCTATTTGACTAAATGTAACCACTGCTAATGCCAAATGAGTGGAAGGTAAAGGGGCAACTGCAAGACGTTTACAGTTTGAAGCAAAATCATCCACATTTGCCATAAAACAAGCTCCTGAAGGTACTGAATACTAGATAGATACTGTTCATACACACCCACACCTTAGTCAACGCAAATCAAGCGGTTGCAATAAAGCTGGAAGGTTGCCATGGTAGCTATTGAAGAATGTGGTTTGGACTCTTTAAAAGACACTGAAACACCTGCAGCTTTTCACACACAAGCATCCTTTCCTGCCATCACGCACAATAGGTACCCAGCAGAGACAGACACAGGCGATATGTACATGAACACACGGAAACACGTCCAAAAAGCAACCGTCCTTACCTGTGGTGGACACGGTGTTCGGGCGGGTGAGTCTCGCCGAGCCGCTCCTTTGCAAAGGGTACTGGGACTGCTGCTTTGCCGGCGCTGCGGCAGCTGCCTTCGCTGCTGCTTGATTGGTGGTCGCCGTCTTGGCTGTGACTGCCGGGGCCTTCAGACCTGCAGAAAGGGTCATGGTGCAGAAGAAGTCAAAGCCCATCTCGGTACTTCGCTTGCTGTCCGGACACAGACGCCCAGACTCTCACGGAATAGTTAAAACTGGCTGAACCTCGACTTTGTCTCCAGCCTCTGCCAAGGGCTGCAGGGTCACACTGAGACTTGAGGGTGTAGAAAACTAAGTTAGGGGGAGGTGGCAACATGGAGGTTAGAGAAGCTGGCTTGTGACTGGACAGTCGCTGGTACAGATCCCCAGACCGGGCGGGAAAACTGTGGGTGGGGAAAGTGAATAAGTGACACTCCCCCCCTCCCTCAACAACAACATCAAGATGTTGATGATGTGGACCCCCCCCCAAACTGCTCCAGTGAAGCTGCTCAGTGGCCAACAGCAGAAGTTGAACGGCGAAGGGTAGGAATGGGGAGGCAGGACGTTGCTAGAAAGTCTGATCGGTCGACTTTCCCTGGATTAAAAAAAAAAAACCTCAGATGAAGCAAATGACTGAACTAGATCACAGTTGTCCCAAAATGTACTATTTTGCTTCTCTACCCTCCTCTTGTCCACTTTCCGTCTTCACTCTTGAAATATTGAACAGGTTCCTTCTCAGCTGGAGATACTATTTCTTTCCCTCACACTCTATCCTCCCGTCACCGTCTTCCTCTTGTTCCCTTATGTAAGGGGATCACATGTATTATCCTGTCTCTGACCTGGACGGGATAGGCCGGGCCTACAGTTGCCTAGCTGTTCCTCTCCTTCACTGTAAAGTAAAGGGCTTAAAGTACTGATCAGCCACAGTGGGGATTGTGTGTTATATAACCAATATAAGTTGACCGGCTCCAATTGCAGGAGGAGTGTATGTAAGAGGGGGCGTCGTTCGCACCAGTAACCCACTCACATACACTTTTAGTCAAATAAGTTGTCTGAGAAGAGAAATGAGACTAGGTTCATTAGCTCGAAAACTGAGCAGTGACTTTCAGAAAGAATGCACTGAACCAAACCACGTAAAAGGAAATCTGGATGCAACATGGAGCGTGTTCCCCTCGTTAACTCTAGACTTAGAAGCAAAATAAAAGAAAGGGATCCCATGTAATCATGGTTCCCATGCCTCTTTCTTATCTATCTGCACTGCACTAATTGATAAAATAGTACAAACTGTGAACTTCTATCCTGATACTGCCATGCAAAACCTTTGTTACTCTGATTTAATATTTTCAGGTTTTTATTTACTGTTGAAACTGACCTCGGGGTTGTTATTCTGCAAAAGTAGATATTTCCCATTTTTCTCCTTGCTGCTTTACATGTTTTGAGTTCACAGGAAAATGCAATCCTGTGGCATCCACTTGCATTGCTCAAGATGGTTCAAAGAAACTTTTACTGATAGTTTCGTGTGGAAACGGGGGATAGCGTTTCGCTCAGTGGGCCTTGACCTGCTTCTTTATAAAACAGGGTATTCAAGACTTTTTTTCACACTGGGCTGGACGGGACCCAGGCTCAAGGGAAACACACCAATACTCTGCATATGTAGCGTCCCACCAGAAACCGTTCCACGAAACCATAAATGAGCCATGAGATCTACTGATTAACGGCATGCTAATGACACTGATTAGAGGAGTCAGTTGGCAATGACAATGACTTAACCTTTGATCATTTCAACTAACAATGGTGATTACAGTGTTTTTGTTTGTTTTTTTAATCAAAGACCTCATATTAACCATTGACTGTCATCCACCTCTGATATGATGCAGTTTGTTTGATCACCTATTTATTGTATAACTGATCAATACTACACTAGCTGTCTATAGGAGCCCCTTAATCTGAACAGATACTAACGGCACCTTTTGATCAGTGTCCCATGGTCTAAATGCTGTTTCAGGGGCATTTCCTTCAGAATAATATTATGTTTTTGGCATGAAAATGGCTAAATTTTAAGATACTGTATATCAGCATAAAATAATATATTTCAATCCCAAACTATCAGTATTGGCCTTCAAAAACCCTATCAACCCCTGTAAGAAATTAGCGATAGTGAAGAGTTAGTGTGTGTGTGTGTGTGTGTGTGTGTGTGTTCATCTCCATCAGCATCTCACCTGTAGAAGTGGTCCTGCCCTGCAGTGACAGAGCTCTGCTTCTCATTGCCGGGGCCTTGGGAGCAGCAGTAGCAGCACTGGCGTTAGCACTGGTAATGGTATTACTGGTGGCGCTGGTGCCGGTAGTGGATGCAGTGCTGGAGCTGGGGGGCTTTGCCGTGCTCTGGTTGCCCACAGTGCTTCGGCTGGGACGCTCCTCTGGCTTGGTCCCCACTGGTGCTGGAGCTCCTGGAGGGGCTGGAGAGGAGAGAGGAGATAATATTATTAGTTATTATTATTAGTCATAGTATAGATAATATGTTATATTATGGTAGTGATAGTTAGCTAACCATAGCATAACACAGCTGGTTTGCAAACTAGCTAACAAAGTTAACATTACTTAACTAGCTAGCTAGCTAAGCAACTGACTCTACTTCAAAACATGAGTTGTAGCTTGAGAAGAGACTAGGGCTAAACACAGGACAGTTTACTGTCACAGTAACCTACATTTAGAAACACATCTACCTGATCTCATTATTCACTTTTACTGAGAATGTCACTGAATGGACCTACAGCCCCACCACCATAACAGTCTTCATTCACCAGCTCTCTTGCCTTGTTGTTATATATTTAGACATTATCTGCACCAATTCTCCACTGGAGCCCTGTGACCTGCTGCCGTGGTTGTTTGGAGATTTGTGAGGCAACTGCAAAGCTTCTACACTATGTAGTATACAAAATAATATGTATTATATATATGCAGTTTGTGGTGCGGTTTGATGCCATTTGGTAGAAGCAGAGATTTCCAGTATGGGAATGAAACTCCTAACCCTGGCAGCATTTGCGCCTTGCTCTACTCATTCAGCTACACAGAGCTACAGTACATTGAGATATAAAATGATGAGCCTTCACGAAAACATGTCAGATTTACGTCACATAAAATTGTCTTGCAATCCCAAGCAGGTCCATGAGGGAGAGTGGGAGGCAGAGAATTGGGAGGAAATGGAGGAGAGAGAGGGGAAAGGAGAAAACTTAAAAAATTAACTGGTGCAAAAATTAAAAAAATAAAAACACTATAAATTATGAATCATGAAAGAGTTTAGCTTTACATATGAAAAAAAGTCCACACAAAAAGAAAACAATAATAAATAAATAAATAAATAAATAAATACATAAATAAATAAATCTTCCACTTCCTACGGAGTATTTGAAACTAGGCTCCCTTCCCTGAAGAGAGAGTTGTGTGGGAGGGTGGTCAAACAGAGAGCACCTAAATGTTTGGGGGGGGTTGGGGGTTGGGGGGGGTCAATGTAAATGCACTCTTGCCCACCCACCCCACACAATGTCGAACCTACAGGGAAAATCTCTAATTATTCATTGATTGTAATCATTAGGATGCTGATTATAAATCCTTCCAGAGCAGGCCAGCACAAACAACGTCAGCTATCTAGGGTAGTTATCTCTCCGTTTGTACTAATGGGAGGGCCATTATGCAGAGATGAAAACGTGGGCATTTATGAGGCAAGTGTGAGTGAGTCTGTGTGTGTGTGTGTGTGTGTGTGTGTGTGTGGAGGGGAGGGGGAGGTGTGACTGTGGTCTATTGGTATGTATGAACATGTTTGTCTCTTTATCACTCTAAAGTGATAAAGTGAAAAATGGTGTGTATGTGTGCACGTGAGTGTGTATATATATATATATGTATACACACACGCACACTCACATGTTTACACCTAGCATTAACAAATACAAATGGAGGTGTAAATACATCCAAGATGCATTGAGGATGGTTAGTGATGCCTCATGAGGCGGTCAGAGACACAGTTGGTCGCACCAATACCATAGTGGTGGAATTGAGTTTCCAATCCAGATGCAACAGTAGAAATAAACATATGAGTCATTTCTGTTATTGTGTGTTTGGCTGCATTGCTGGATTATTTTTACTTGTCCTTATGAGCTAAAAATTCAGATTTGCCAAAAATCAGCAATGTACACGTGGCGTTACTGGGATCAACTCAGTCCAGAAATAGCACAAGTAGGGGTTTGACCTAATGGGTTTTTGAATACCAGGTACCAATAACAGTATTTTTGGATGAAGCTGCTGATACGTAATATTTTGTAATACTTTTAAACTTGACCATTTTCATTCCAATATACACCAAACAATTACAAGTGTTCAATGTTTTCCCTCAAATTGTATTCTTGTCAGGGTGAAAAAGCCTCTGAAACAACATTTAGACCATGGGGCACTACACTGAAACCCAGAATGATAATAATAAGAATGCATACTTCTTGATCAATTCTACAATAAATATGTAAATGTGTAAAGATGTAGTCAAACTGCACCATATCCGTCATATCAGAGGTGGAAGGCACTGGGGATATGGTTAAAACCACATTTTGCATTAGTTGCAAGAGAAAGAGGTCTGGTTGGAAATCTGTAAGAAAGAGCACTCAGAACGAGCAAACTGAGGTACCAGCTATATTGATAAGCGACACCTGTTAATGCAAGTGTGTGGAGGATGACGCCTCTGTTGGGCACCACTATAAATAAGGAACATAACCATCACCATGGGAACCAGGCATCGCAGACGTAATCCGGTTACCATAACAACCTAGTGATCTGTAACCATCATCTTGACGTGTGCGAGTGAGAGATGAAACAGAGGAATTTATTAGAAAAGAAAGACCCATTCTTTATTGCTACCTCATTTTCTTTGCATCTCTCTTCACCCAATCTTTACTTTTCTTTGTGTGTAACAAAGCAGAGCAGTTCACAATCTTCAGGCTGTAAGCACATTATCTCAATACGCTGGTAATTAGAAGCATCACTCCTTACCCAAAGAGTTGGGTTGTTTTTTAAGGTAGAGTGGAAACAGCATTCATACCATGTGACACTGAAGCTCTCCATTGAAACCAATACTAAAGCATCTGTTTGTGGTCATGGCCTCCTGTTGATAGCATTATTCAGCCTTATTACATTAGATTGGCGCCTACGATACCATACACACAAACACATTGGTAATATTACAGTTACATTCCACTGACTTGCATCCTTGACCTCTTAATCCTTTACTGCTGAATACCTAACACTAACACTAGCAAACAGGTGTGGGGGGATTGTCTAGAGTCCACGTTATCTGCTGCACACACACACACACACTAACAATGGTCCAAAACCTGACCAGATGTGCACTTTGACCTGCATAGCAGAAGGAGGGATATTGAAGTACACAATGACATTCCCAGGGGCAAGCAGTGGTGCTGAGAGAGAGAGAGAGAGAGAGAGAGAGAGAGAGAGAGAGAGAGAGAGAGAGAGAGAGAGAGAGAGAGAGAGAGAGAGAGAGAGAGAGAGAGAGAGAGAGAGAGAGAGAGAGAGAGAGAGAGAGAGAGAGAGAGAGAGAGAGAGAGAGAGAGACTTAGCAGTTGATTGAGATAGCTTGTTTGTGTGTGTGTCAGACAAAGGAATCATGCTAGCGTAAAGAGAAGCAAGTCACCAACAACAGGAAAACCACACCAATGAAAACCGCCTCTTATGAGACTGTGTGTGAGTGTATTCGAGAAAGAGAGAGACAGAGAGTGACTGAGAGCAAGGGAGGATGCCATTTAAAAAGGCACACACACACACACACACACACACACACACACACACACACACACACCTTTGCTTGTTGCTCCATTGCTCTCACTGGTGCTGCTGCCCAGTGACGAGGAGCTGAGGCTTGTTGGTAATCCCTTGACTGGAAGCTTTGACACGGCGGGTGGTGCAGGTCGTCCCCCCGACCCCGATCCTGGCAGCTGATTGGCTGTTGGTTTGGGGCTGGAGGTTGCAGAACCCAGGGCGGGCAATCCGGACGCTCGCTCTGCCGCGGTACGAGGTTTGGGGATACCTGAGAGAGAGAGAAGGCCCAGTATCGACTTTGTTTTGGTTTTGTTTATTAGCTTATCATGTATTTGTTTGTCAGACATTTTTTACGCTTTCATTCAACTTGTTTCCCTTTGTTTCCTTTTCTTTTACTTGTATGTCTATTCCGTGTATGCAACCATCTCTACAAGTCGAAGTCTGTGTTAGTGAGTGATGCCACCCGCTGTTTCAGTTCCACACCCACTTCACCATTAGTTTGT